>JAJPUD010009658.1:14526-31972 GCA_023553655.1 Myrmecobius fasciatus
GGTCACTCATATGTTTTGTAAATAAAAAGCTTTATTAAAAAAAAGAGGACATTAACAACTGAAAGGATAAAATATATATATATATATATATATATATATATATATATATATATATATACTGAGAGTGTGAAGGAATATTTAAAAAAGAGAAGAAATCAAGTTATGACCCCCTACTTCCAATTTATGAACTTTTCAAGTATAATTTCCCATTCTGGATTACTAAACATATATTATGAATAATGTCCTCTCTAATTAAACACCAAATACTGATATAAAAGTATTTTTAAAATATCTCAATGATGAAATGAGACTTTTGTATATTTATTTATAGTTTCAATTTCCCTATTATGTGATAAATATAAAATGGTTTTGTAAATAAATTCTAATATACTTGGAACAAATCCATTAATAGAATTTATCAAAACAGCAATAACCAAGCTAATATATGAGTCTTTTACTTGCATAAAACTAAATTTCAGATGACATGGAATATGTACATTTGGGGATCAGGATAGAGATTGCATACCAAGTAATTTTCTGAGGAGGACAATCATTGGTGGTACCACTGAAGAAGATATTTTACACATGGTTAAAAAAGAATATTTGCTTCTTCTATTTGAGGATATTTTCCATTAATATTTGTTTTTTTTACCATAAGTAGAAGAGAAATTTCAGACAACCCCTTCTTGTATTTCTTTTATCTTTAAATCCCTTTCAGATGAGAATTGGCCTCTGACAAGGCTGAGGTACCACTACACACCTGTCAGATTGGCTAAGATGACAGGAAAAGATAATGACAGGTGTTGGAGGGGATGTGGGAAAACTGGGACACTGATACACTGTTGGTAGAACTGTGAATGGATCCAACCATTCTGGAGAGCAATTTGGAACTAGGCTCAAAAAGTTATCAAACTGTGCATAACCTTTGACACAGCAGTGTTTCTATTGGATTTATATCCCAGTGAAATCTTAAAGGAGAGAAAGAGACCCACATATGGAGAAATGTTTGTGGCAGCCCTTTTTGTAGTGGCTAGAAACTGGAAACTGAATGGATGCCCATCAATTGGAGAAAGGCTGAATAAATTATGGTATGTGAATGTTATGGAATATTATTGTTCTGTAAGAAACGACCAGCAGGACGATTTCAGAGGGGCGTGAAGAGACTTGCATGATCTGATGCTGAGTGAAATGAGCAGAACCAGGAGATCATTATACATGGCAACAAGAATACTATATGACGATCAATTCTGATGAACATGGCTCTCTTCAACCATGAGATGTTTCAAACCAGCTCCAATTGTTCACTGAAGAAAAGCCATATACACCCAGAGAGAGAGACATGAAATATGGACCACAATGTAACATTTTCATGCTCTCTATTGATGTTTGCTTGCATTGTGTTTCCTTTCTCAGATTTGAAGGTAAGGGACATGTATATATTACCTACTCAGTGTCACTCACTGTGCTAAGTGTTTTATACATATCATCTCACAATAACTTGGAAGATTGTTATCCCTATTTTAAATTGGGGAACTGAGGCTAAGTTACTTGCCCATAGTTATATAGCTAGTAAGTGTCTAGGATAAATTTGAACTCGTCTTTCTGAATTTAAGCCCAGCACTATGTTTATTCCATCATATAGTTGCCTCAAAACAAAAATGTTTAGGAGCAGCTAGATGGTACAGTAAATAGAGCACTGATTCTGAAATCAGGAGAATCTGAGTAAAAATTTGGTCTCAAACACTTACTAGTTATGTGACTCTAGGCAAATCATTTAACCTCAGTTTGCCTGCAGGAAAAACAAAATAGCAATGTTTTTAGGAGTCTAAAATTTTAAGAACCCTCCCAGCATGAAAACCCCAGTCTTCCTACTACCATTCAGGGTAGAGCAGCAACTCACCTGTAATTTATAGCCTTAGAGAGCTGTTTGAACCATTGAGAGGTTACACAATCTCTTGCTCATGCTTGCACAACCAGCCTGTGTCAGAGATATTTGAACTCACATTTTCTTGACTCAGCCTGTTGTACCATGCTGCTTTTCATAACTGTTCCCCAGATATGTATTTATAACTTTATCCAATTTTATAACATCTGCACAGATCTAAGCTTTGAATCAGAGAATTTTAAGATCCCTTGTCAATACTATAGTAAAGAACTTAATACTTTTTTATGTATTTCTCAAAGAAAAGAAAGGAGGGAAAGAGAGGAGGGAGGGAGGAAGAGAGAGAGAGAAAGTATGAAAGGAAAGAAAATGGTGGAAAGGGTACACATAGTTGGGTGTAATGTACATTGTGTGATATACTTTTTAGAGAGTTTGAGTTTCAAAGAAATAAATCTTTTCTCTAATCCTAGTTATATGGTCACATCATTTATTTTATGTACCTCTCATCCCTTGTATATTCCCAGATAAAGAGAACCTGAACAGTTAAAGGATTGTAACTTTTCTATGTGACTTATGAGCTTGACTAGAGTGATTATTTTGGTTGTATCGATCTTGTGGCCTAAACAACACTCTTTTAAAGAGGCAGGGGAGCCAGCTGAAGTAGTGGTTTGTGGTTATCAACAGCCCAAGAGCATTTTAGTTAAACTGCATTTATGTCAATTTTTTTTTTTTTAAAGACAGTTGGAGGATCTGCATACTAAACATCCAACAATGGAGACTAGCCTATCCTCATTAAACATGAATGCCTTGTTCCAGAGATGAAACTGAAGGAAAATGAATCCAGCTGAAAATATAGGGTTTTTAAAATTTTCATGCATCTGTTTATTACCCATCTGGATAGAAACTAGACTTTATAAATGACTAAGCTCTGTCTCAATGTGACTTACATCGCTTTTCTGATCCAGATTTGTCCTTGGACCTTCAGGTAGAATGCATGGGATCACAGTGTGCCATAGGAAGAAGTTAGTTGCTAAATACTTTTTTGTTATTCTCTTCCAGTGATGATAACTCTGTATAGGGTTTTCTTGGTAGAGATACTAGAGTGGTTTGCCATTTCTTTTTCCAGCTCATTTTACAGAGGAAAAAAACTGAGGCAACTGGATTAAGTGACTTGCTTAGGATCACACAGCTAATAAGTATCTGAGGTTTGATTTGAACTCATGAAGACTAGTCTAATTCGTAGCCCAGTACTTTATATACTGTGACAACTAGGTGGTCCCATTAAATGGTCTATCTCCTAACAAAGCCTGTCTTTGTCACTTGTTTTAATTTTTAATCTTGGTCTTAAATGGATGATATGACTTGAATTGTCCTGTAGTAATTCTCCACAAGAATTTATGGAATCTTGACTTTTGATTACAATGGCACAGAAATGACTGGTCATTTTGTTGAGCTGTTTTTATCCTTTTCTCCTCAATACTTCTAGGTTTCCCTCAATACTTCTGAATAACAATAATGATGAAAGCTAATATTTATTTGTGTTATGTACCATACTAATCACAAAGTCCTTTACAATTATTAACTCATTTAATTTTCCCAATAATCCTGGGAAATAAATGTTATTGTTGTTCTCATTTTTAAAATGGGGACATTGAGGCAGACAATGGCTAAGTGACTTGGCCAGGGTCACACAGCTAGTAAGAGTCCAAGGCCTGATTTGAATTCAGGTTTTCCTCACTACAGACTCAGCTTTCTTATCAGCTGCATTATCTTGCTCTCCCTAATGATCTGTGACAATGTTCATCTGTTCCTGTTTTTATGTTTTTTTTCTTATGAACTCTATTTCCCTTCAATATGTAAATTCTTTACCTGTTTACTACTTCTAGTCCCAGCTTTCCCTAATGTGATAGTTTTCTGGATACACATGGCATTTAATAAATTCTGTGTGTTAGAAATGCATGCATGCCTTCATGAATGAACTAATGAATGAAAGGCCTTCTTCTATGTATCAAATCAGAATGTCCTAAAATGTTAATATATTCACCCAAAGGATCATTATTAACAAATCCATCCATATGCCATACATGTAAGAGTCTACTATTGGTATTTAGATAGGAACGTTCAATCCAGACAAAATTTGTGCTTCCTTCAAAATGAATCATTAAATTAGGTTATTGAAGTAAGTGATTTAGGTTCGCTTAGTTGTTTTTTTTTTTTTTTTTTCCAGTTTTCTGCCTATTTGTTCACTTTGTTCAGATTTGACCAACAAGAAGACATTGAAATGCTTACCTATCAGGTGTTTATAAAACCAAAACCAGAAACTGTTGGGCCAGAGATGGCCCTGAGCAAAACTGAGAATTTGGTAGGTTTCAAATTTTTGCATTGTCTTTTTTATTCCTTTCACATTTTTCCCCTTCCCATTCCAGGCTCCATTCTTATTGATCTTTGTTCTTTCAGTTGTTTATCTTTTAGAGAGTCTAAAGCACAATCCTCATTAAGATTTTAGCTGATAAAATTTTAAAATGTTAAAGTGGTCCCCCACCCCCACCCTCCTAGGAGTATCTGCATTTTAATTAGGAATTCAAGGTCTGCCTTAAGAAATTAAACCTACCTCTAGAATTTCAGAGTGAGGAGCCCATTTGAACACTCCTAATATTAAATCCTCAGATTTATTGCTGAGGTTCACTCAAATTTAATCACCAGAGAAATAGGAAAGTGTTAAGGCTAGGGGGAGGGGAATGTTGGAGAACAGGGAGTAATATCTTAAATTCAACTCTAAAAACAGAACACATTTTTATGTCACCAATGGTGATTTCTTATTGTTATGAGTAAGGTTAATTAGGCCTCTAGAGTCCCAGGAGATAATCATCAAGTTCCTTCTCCCACCCAAGCCTGATAAAACTTAGAACTATTTAAAATGTGTAGTTTACTAGTAACCAAGAGAAAATAACTATAAAGTTTTTTTCTTTTATTGTTATATTTATAGAGAAGTGATATGCACATCAGAGGAGAGACTAAGCACCATTAGTCAGTATTTTGAGGAAAAATATTGGACAATTTAGGACAACTAAGTCTAGTAAAAAAAGATAAAAAGAGATCTGAATTTGTGAGGATGAGATTGAGATAACTAAATGTAAAACAGAAAGTAAAAGGATCAGACTTTCCTTGTTATTATTAGAAAATATAATTAGAGATAGCTTTTCTTTCCTTGAGGCAATATCCCCTCTCACTTTATACTTTGGGAAAAGGGCCTACTGGCCCTAAAGAGGGCACTAGTTGGTAAATATCATACTATTTGGCAATAGCCAAGTAGGACTATAGGAACTTGCCATTTTGTGATTAAATGATTTTTTTAAAAAGCCTTTAGCACAAAATAATTTAGTTCCTGGTGAATATCCCTAATGGTATATTTTGTGCAAATTAGAACTTTGACCTAAATGACAGCACCTGTAGAAATACAGTCAAATTATAAGTAGTAGCTACTTAAGATTAAATTACCAAAGAAACAGAAAGAAACTGTTGAAAGTCATCAGTCAGTTCACTGTGACAATGGTTATATTGCAGTGTGTGTGTGTGTGTGTGTGTGTGTGTGTGTGTGTGTGTGTGTTTAAAGAGTGTTTTAACTCTAATAGCCAAAAGCAAGTCTCTCACTTTTTAAATCGTGGAAAGCAGAGAAGAAACCTCAGAATTGTATTGCCATTTATGTTCAAGCACCAGCTCTCAAGCCTTCAAGAGATTTCTAATCAGTGCATGGATTTGTTGAGGAGAAAGGACAACCCAACAAAATTAGAGTCTCCCTTCTTGGTGTCATTGGTTTGGCAAAAGAAATGACACACTCAGTTTGTCTCCTTAAGGGGCAAAGATTTATTACTCTGCTTGACAGCATGCTAAAGTTCCAGAGGAGTTTTACAGAGTTTAGCAAAGAGGAAGAAGCAAGAAGAAATTATGCTGGGGAATCTAGCAGAGTCAGAATCAAGGGAATAATTGTGAGGACAATTGAAGTGAGCTGAAGTTCCAAAGGAAATGGGCAAATAGTCAGAATCAGGCAGATAATTTTGTAGGAAAGAGAAACAAAGATTAAGTTGATATGCTAATATTATGGTTTAGAGATACAGTTGAGGTGGGATAGTTCCCATCATTGAGTTCTACAGCTTAGTGATCAACAGAATCAGTATTGAATTACTACTCTTAGTCATCATTGTTTGTGGAACTCCCAAGGTGGGGTTCTCAGGAATAATTGTAGGGTTTCTCAGGGATCACTACTTTGTTGCACTTCTGAAAAAGCTCATTTCAAAACATTCCAGTTCTCACTAGAGGACTTGGAAATAAGGTACTTTTATTAGACTAATTTTTTTTTTTTTTTTTTGAAAAATTAAGGTGCTGAGATATCTCATACTTGGCACTGGCTAACTAGGAAGTTATTGGTTTATTCAAGTATTGAGGACTGACATTCTCAGTTCATGATGCTATCCCAGACTTCATTTTATATTTCATTTTTATCAGTTCCAACAAGAGTAGATGGGAGTGGGGAAAGTAGCTTATGTCTTCTAGTAAGGTAAGTGGTGACTTAGAAACATTATGTTAGTAATAAGGATAATGGTTGACAGTTTTGGAGTTAATTAGTTCTTTTCCGGCATCACCTAATTTTATCCTCATCATGATCTTATGGGATACAATGGTATTAATTTTCCCATTTATAGAAGAGGAAACTGAGGCTCAGAGAATTTTAAAACTTTCCTATAATAAATAGTTGGTAAACATAACTCAGACTTCAAACTCAGATTTCCTGGATTCCAGGCACCCAAATCTATTCATTTCCCTACATTAACTGTCCTAATTTTTTCTGACATGTAATGCTGTTTGCTTGACTATAAATTGGTAGGATTAATATGAGCAGATACTAATGCTTGACATTCACAATTCTTACTTTGCATTCATGTCTGGTTTTATAGTTGGTATTTCAAAAGACAAGTGTTTAGCCCCACTCCTCTTTTCCCCAGGCTCTCTTGTTAGACTTAAATTATTATGAAACTGGCTTTGGGGCACTTATGTCCTTCACATAGGGAGCCTGAACAGCCTTTATTTATGTTTAATTGTTATTATTAAAAGCAATATTTAGAGAGCCATTTCAGGAAAATTTTTGCACATGCCATTTATAGATCTGACTGGTTCCCACAGATGCAGGTTGTGTGCTCAATATTCCCTTGGCATTTCCATGAGAGGAAAATACTGCTTAACAACTGGGTGAAGGAAGTCATGTGAACAGGAATCAGAGAGCAAGAAATTATTTCTGCCTCCAAAAACGCTGTCTTATCCTCATCTTTCTTTCCCCCACTGTCTCTGTTTCTGTCTCTGTCTCTCTGTCTCTCTCTGTCTCTTTCTGTGTGTATGTGTTTATCTTTGTATGTTTGTCTCTCCGACTCTTTTCTAATGTTTGTCTATGTTTTTTATTTCTGTGTCTCCTTTTATCACTCTGTCTTGCTGTCTCTATCATCAGTCTTTTCATTTTTCTATTTATCCATCCATTTGCCTGTCTTTTTCTTTCTCAAAATGCCTCAAAAATGGTAGGTACTAGGTACTAGCAGGGAGGTAGAAAGAATAGTGAGCTATCTCTGGTTGGTTCTTTTTGGGCTATGTGTGATAATACAGAAGCAGGTACACTGTGGCAAAGATTGCTTAAAATTAAGCTTATTACCATTGTGTTGGGAAACTCCTTCAAATGTTATTCAGTGAAGTCATTAAGAAGTTTGTTAAATCATTCCACATGGTACCAAACTCCCAGAGACATGGAATTTTATATAATCATCACTCAAGTCACAAGTATTTATACAGGACTTAGGAAGAATTGAGTTTCAATCCTGTCTCAGATAATTTTGTGTGACCACAGGAAAAAAAATGGTCTCTCTCACCTTCAGTTTCTTCATCTGTAAAAAAAAAAAAAAAAAAAAAAAAAAGTGGTGGGGTAGGTAGTGCTTATTGAAATAAAATGAATGAAATATGCATTTTAATAGGAATACTCTAGATACATATTATTAGTATATACTGATTAAATTAAAACAAAAGAAGTAAAAAAAATTGTACATGTGGTAATTTGGGAGGGAAGGCATGAGAAGTTGAAAGGATAAAGAAAAGCTAAATTTTAAAAGAAAAGATATTCTCTAAGTCAGAGGCAGAGAGAGATTGGATTCCATACATGGTGGTGGAGGTAAGGACACAAAGACAGGGAATGGAGTACAGCGGCTATTGCAAAATAGAGGAGTAACTAGAGCAGACAAACTGGAGAAGTTGGAACAAAGATATGCAGAACTTTAAAAGCTACCCAGGAAAGTTTATATATTTATCCTAGAAACAAAAAATATAAAATCATTGTAATTTGTTTTAGTATCTTAAGGAAAATCACCTAGACAGCAGTGTAGAAGATGAATTATAGAGGTAAGAAACTTGAAGCAGAGAGACCAGTTGTGTGAGTAAAGAGGAGATGGGTTTAAGGTTAGAGTTAGGGTTAGAATTAGAGTCAGAGGTGTAATCAAGGGGTCAAGTGCTAGAGACATTGCGGAGTCAGAAACAGCCAGATTTGGCAGCTGATTGATAAAGGAAAGTGTCCTCATTCTCCCTCTGAGACCAAATAGGGTAAATCTAGGTCCTCTTTTGTGGTTGCCCTTCCTTTAATATTTTTCAGGTTATTAATATACTTCCTTAAATTCTGTACCCTAATCTGAACACAACACTCTAGTTCTGAATGAGATGGAACAGAGATGGCTAGAACATAGAAAACTGGAGTTCAAATTCTGCTTCAGATATTGAGGAAGTGATTCAACCTCTATTTACCTGAATTTCTTTATCTGTTAAATAAGGATAATAACAGCACTTATAATATAAGGATAAAATTAGATATTAAAGTACTTTATTAAGTATTTTACAAACATTAAAGCAATGCTAGTTATTATCATTTAGTTTAACTGGGGTAAAGTCTGATCTGATAGGCCATTGTTCCTGAAAATACATTATACAATATTGTTCTTGTGATAATTATTATGCATATGTCTAAAGAATCAGTTAAAGTTGTAATCAAGGGGTCTAAATGTCTAAAGAACCTGAAATGTCACAGAAAAAAAAATGGCATTTTTATTGTCCTACTTTGGGGCTGGCACACGGGCTGGTTTGCTAAAAAAGTAGCACATTCCCTGAAGAAGTAGGACACATTGGTAACCCTCAGCTTGGTAGGAGGAGAGGGGAGGGCAAACTCAGGATAGCCAGCTCAGTGAGCGAAATCTGCCATCCAGAAATCAAGCAAATTCTTTTAAGTGGTTCACTCCATTCTCTGGGCCCTTTATTTCTCATTCTGTTAATTGTGGTTACTGAAAAGAGTCCTAATAAGAACTCAGATAGCAGAATTCAGAGCTTATCATTTGCTATCATTTTGTTCATTTTTTTATTTGTTCCTAGGACAAAATATAAACTTTTCTGGGTACCTTTAAAGTCCTACATATCTTTGAGCCCTTCAAGAGAATGTTAGAACACAGGAGAAAATGGCTTCCTTGACACTTTTTAAATGTTAAAATACAGTATGCTCCGGAAAATTAATTGGATCCATTTTTTTTTTTTTTTTTTGTTATGAGAGGATTGAGGAATGTCTTGAAAGAACCTGGGTTGGGCTTTCTAGTTATTATGGTTAACTAATTGGCTGGTCATCTCATTTGAGGAAGGGTACGAGTTTAATATTTGTCAGAGGAAATCTTTTTTAAAAATATGGTGTCTTAATTGGGAAATACATATAAATAGATGCTGAGTGGAAGTGAGAATTAGAATAAGATTGTACATAGTAATTGCAACATTATTTGATGATCAACTTTGAAAGACTTCTCAGTGATACAATGATCCCAATATCAAAAGATATAATGGGAAATGTTATCCACCTCCAGAAAAAGAACTATAGTCTGAATGTAGATTGGAAGCTCACCATTTTTGTTTTTGTTTTTTTTTTTTCCTTCTGGTGATGCTTACTTTTTGTTCTCATTCTTATTTCATAACAAGACTAATATGGAAATATGATTAATATGATTATCCACATAGAACCTATATCATATTGGTTGCTAACTTGGGGAGGGTGAAAGGGGAGAGAAAAAATAATCAAATCTTATCAAAATCTCATAAAAGTAAATGTTGAAGACCATCTTTATATGTATTTGGAAAAAATAAAATACTATTAAGTGAGAAAAAATAAGTATGGTGCCCTGTTATACAAACCTCTAGGGTTCATCAAACTTGTTCTTTGCTTTAGTCAGGGAACAAATGACTTTTGCTATGGAGTAATTTTTTTTTTTTTGTTTTGTTTTGTTTTTTGCTTTTTGCTGAGGCAATTGGGAGTTAAGTGACTTGCCCAGGGACACACAGCTAGGGAATGTTATATGTCTGAGATCAGATTTGAATTCAGATCTTCCTGACTTCAGGGCTGGTGCTCTATCCACTGTCCTACCTAGCTGCCCCTGGAGTAATTATTTGAATGATTTCTTTTGGACATTCTCTAGAATATATGTATTTGAACATAATGAAGCAGTTATAATGTTTCATGGAATATTTTATAAGTCTATGTTAAATACAGTGAATCTTTAATTTTAAAAATTTTAAAATTAGATTTCCCTTCTCTTCCTCCCTTCCACAATCTCTACCTGGTGAAGACGTCATATGCAAGTGGAAAAATATTTCATTGTAGAATACATTTCCCAGTTGGAGTCAGTGGGGTCTGATCCTTCAGATGGATAGTTCTTTGTTTGAGAACAGATGGGCTGCTATCTAGGAAAGCCACGCTGGAGTGCTTCTATACATTTATTGATCTCTTTCTAGTGCTAGGCAGATTGAATGTGCTTAAGCTGCTTGCTTAAAGCAGGGGTTCTTAACTTGCATTTTCTGAATTTATTTTTTTTTCGTTGATAACTGTATTTTCATATAATTGGTTTTCTTTGAAATCCTATGCATTTCTTAAACACATTATTCTGAAAAGGGGTCCACAGGTTTCCACCAGACTGCCCATGGGAATTATGACTCACAACAAAAGTAATAAGAACACTTGCACTATGGTACATATGATAGTTGTCCACTGGGATTTTTCTCAGACAACACACAATATTTTTATAACCAATTCTTGATTTTCTAGAAAGTTGGATAGGGATGATTTTCAGTTGGTGGATGGTATTGTCCTCTTAAATGTTCTACTCTCGTTTTCTGTTAGCCTTGAGCACACATATTTATGTGGAGACAAAGACAAAACCTAGAATAGTTAATTTTACTTGTTTGCTGACCACTCTAGAAAACAGGGCATGGAAATTGTTGTCAGCAGATATTTTGAATTTATTAGGATTTCCTTTATATGTCATCACAGTTTCACCCTTTATAAGTGAGAGGACAATGAGGTACAGACAGAACTGATTTTCCCCAAAAACTGTCCTAGATAGTAAACACAAATAGTGGGATATGGGTTTAATCAGGAGTAATTTAACTTGATGAGATAATAAGAAAGCTATATTTTATATTGATGAGTGTGGTGTTGTGTGAAAGCACCTAGCAGAACATTAGGAGTGGGAGGGGAACCTACATTGATCTTAGGGTAGTCATTAATTTTACATGACTCTAATTTCTTCCTTTGAAAATGAGAGGTGAATAGCTATTAGATAAATTGAAGTAACTTATATGTTTCTGTATTTTCCAGTTTAGCTAGAGGCAACTATATGTCCCAATGCAGAGAGTATTTTGGCCTGGAAGTTGTTGATTTTTGGCTGTTTTAATTGTGTCTAACTCTTCATGATCTCATTTCTTGGCCAAGAAAATGGAGGGGTTTCCTTCTCTGGCTCATTTTACACATGAGGAGCTGAAGCAAACTGAGTTGAATGACTTGTCCAGGGCCACACAGCTGGTAAGTGTCTGAGGCTAGATTTGAACTCAGGAAGATGTGTTTTCTTTTCTTTTCTTTTTTTACATTTGTGAAACATTTGTGAAACAAGTTGCACAAGTATCATTATATCCATTTTACCAATGAGCAAACAGAAAAGTTCCAACTTGCCAGTGGATACCCAGGTAATGAATATCACATTCAGCATTCAAATCCAGGTCTTCTGACTCAGAATCTGAAGATAAGTTTTCTTGACTCCAGGGCCAGCACTCTGTCTACTGTGACATCTAAGTGCCCTTATGACCTCAGATACTAGTTGTAGAGCTTGAGCAAATCACTTCACCTCTACCTTAGTTTCTTCAACTATTCTTAAAGTGGATAGTAAGGATCAAGTTATATATTTATAAAGTACTTACTACTTAGCACAGTGCTTGACACATAGTAGGTACTTAATAATTGCTTGCTTCCTTCCTAGATTCATCATTTTCTTATACTGCATTTATCTATTCTTTTATATACCAGATTTCCATGCATCTTGTCTCCCCCTTTAGAATGTGACTTTTCTGAGGGCCAGGACTCTTGTTTTCTTTCTTTGAATCCCTAGTTCTCACTATAAACACTTAACACATGTTTTTGGTTGACTAATAAGAATTTGTGAATGCATCTTGTTTGATTCTCACAACTCTGACAAATATTATAGACAATATTATCCTTATTTGATAGATGAAGGAAGTTGAGAAACATTAAATGCCATGACCATATAAGTGTCAGTATTTTCTGAAACCAGGTCCAATAGTCCTTCCCGTGTGGGAATGAACCAATCTTCAAATAACCATTATTTAGAAAATAATGATATAATCACAAAGGTGAGAGCCAAGTACAATTCTATGAGATGTTTGAGGAGGGATAGATTCCTTTCACCCAAGAGATTAGGGAAGGCTTAACCTATAGGGAAACATGGGGCAGGATCCCCTGAGAAAGGGGTCCTTAGAACACTGTTAAGCCATTTTTATACATTCTCAGTTGTCAAAGACATATACAAAGGTCATATAACATGAAAATTAAGTTACTAAACTTGTAAATGTTTTTAAAAGGGTATGAAGATACTCATCTGATGGTTATTGCAATCATCAGGTACTGAGGAAAATTTGGGAATTCTGAAAAATCTAATCTCTATTCAAATATTTCTTTGAGAGAAGAGCACTAAAATAGAGAAATCAGAGTGCTCCAGTGTTGGTTCCTAATTCCTTTATCTGCTCTGGCTGCAGCTCTGGAGTTCTAAGGATAACAACATAATGTAAGAGAGAAAGAGACAGACAGACAGACAGAGAAAGTGAAAAACAATTGTTTAAATTGCTTGATCTCTCTTTACTCCTTAATCCTAAAATAATTTATTTTCATTGTTAAAATCTGGCACATAATTAAATACAATAGTATTTTAAATTAGGTCAAATATAAGAAAAAATAAAATTAATCTCTCTTTAAAAAAAAAAAAAGGAATTGGTGGAAATGTCAAAACAACCAACTAGCATTTAATCAGGATCAAGAGACAGGAATCTCCCTACAAGGGATCTCTAATGAAGAGGAATTGTTCAATGGACACCCCAGGCACAATTAATTGATTAGAAATTAGAAATTGTCCACTAGACTTAGATAGGCTTAGAAGCTTCTAACAGGATTAAAAAGAAAAAAACCAATGTAGATTGGGGAAAAAATCCAGATTTATGGGCCAACTTTTTCAGTATGTATAGACATCTTAGATAATTTTATTATATTTGAATAGGTCTAATTTATAATTTGGAAAGCAGATTTATTTGGTTCTTTGATTTGGTCCATTAGCTGACAACAATTTCTAAGATCTCTAAATTCCTTTAAAATATCAACTAACTTCTGAGACCAACATCAGCTCCCAAGTATTTTTTTTTTCAAAACAATAGGATTCTGGTGATTATTCCTTCAGCACAATTCTGCTCTTATTAATTTGAGTAAATTTATCTTAGGGGACCAAAGATATCTGACTTCATTTGACACATTGCTTAAAAACAAATTCTTGCTCTTGTTTTGATATAATCTTGTAAATAATAGTAATGATAATTTTAAAATAGGGGATCCATTTATCAGTCTGCCTTCAGAGTTATGAAATTAGATCTATTCAAATAGAAAATGTCTACTTAGGACATCTTTATTGGTGGTTATTTTTTAAAGATTTAAAACTATTCTATGAGAGGAAAAGTGCCATAGTTGAGTATTATATTTTGAGACAGAAAGATTTGGGTTCAAATCTTGCTGTTGAAGTTCACTAGATATGCTCACAGGCAAGTTTTTGGATGTTAGAAAGTCAGTTTCTTCATCTGTAAAATAATAATGAGAATGTTAATACTACCTATTTGATAGGAGAGTTGTGATAATTTTTGCTCAGTCATGTTCAACTTTTTGTTGTCCCATTTGGGGATTTTTTGTCTTTTCCTTCTCCAGTTTTGATAATGTACTTGAAGTTTTGTACCTTTTAAAGCACTCTGAATTTAGTTACTATTATCTTAAGATCCTGCAGAAATATTTTAAAAACATCTAGAATTTACTCAGGGTCTAACAGCTCCTAAAAGTATAAAGAAGGCATCAAAGTCAGTTCTTCCTGACTATATCAAGCACTCTAATATAGCATTTAACTGAATATGGCATACAAATGTAGTATTATTTATTCATATATTTATATTAATTTCCACAATTCAAAGGAACTAGGTTTAAAGGGATCTAACAGAACAATTTTAGCTCAATTAACCAAGTCATCTTAAGAATTGGAAAGGATCTGACAAATCACTTAGTTCCTCCCCCTCACTTTCATTTTGAGTGTTAGAAAAGTTAAATGATTCAAAACACACAGTTAGTTGGCAGGAGGATTAGATTTTAGAATCTGTCTACTAATTCCTAGAACTTTTGTTTTCACCACTGATCCCACTATGACCTAATGTGGATAAGGATAGTAGTTTCTTGGTGAGATGTCAAGGTTCTAAAATGATATCAATAAATTGGTGCTGAACATCTCAGACCTACTATTATTCTTTTAGTTGAAATGAATCCATGTGCCCAAACAGCTGAATCTCTTTTTGAGGTCTTCTCTTGTGACCACATTTACTGATTCTACCATCTGCTTCCCAAAGATGAACAATGTCTCTATGTTTAAATAATAACCCACTCAATCATTCAGTTAGTAAAAAAAAAAATTATTAAGCACTTACTTCATGCCAGGCAATATGCTAAATTCTGGGGAATATAAAGAGAGGTAAAAAAACAATCAATAAGCTCACGGTTTCAACAAGACATGTAAAATCATATAAAGGATAAACCTGTATAATCCTTATATAGGAAAATTGTAGATAATCAATTGAAGGAAGGCATTAGATCAAGAGACTCTTCCTGTAGAAGTAGGAAAAGTAAGATTTAGCGAGACTTTAAGGGAGTAAGGAAGTCAGCAGGCAGAGATGAGAAAGGAAGGAACAAGTGGAAATAACATACAAATATAAAGGATTCATATTCTCCCCCTCAGCCTCAGAAAAGTTTTGCTATATCCTGAATTTTCTTAAAAATTTAAACCTTCAGTGGGTTTTAAAGTAGACATTGAAGTTATAATTGTGTTATAAAATAGGATTAAACTGTAAGCAGACATCAAGGAGACAACACACACACATACACATGCACCTTAAATATGTTAATTCATTTGATCTTAACCCTATGATGTTTGCATGTTGTATAAATATCATACCCATAATAAGATTATGAAAATTTAAAATCAAAATAGAAAAGTCTGACTAAAGGCTTATCATTAATCCCAATTCTCTGACACTAGATCCCTTTTCATCATGCTATATTATTTTTTGCTGTCTCAGAAAGGGGTCAGAGTAGCATATACTGAGATAACTTTAGTTTTTCATTTTGTGGCATTTGTACATTTAAAATTTCACCTTCACCATTGTAACAGATTAAAAATCTAATAATAGCCACTGTATGAAGAGCAGCATTAATTATTACATATAAACAAAATCAACAACAAAAAACCCAAAACAAATAATAGGCCTGTTGCCAAGATACTCAAGGATCATATAAAATGAAAGCTTCTTATTCCTCAATTTAAAGTTGGTGGCTTAGAGATTGATCTTCCAGCCTTGGTGCTGAACAGATCTAGATCTCTATGCCAGTGATCTTGCCCTAGTAGTCTACACAACATTGGTGTTCTACCTAAATTCCTTTTTTCCCCTTAGTCATTCTCCCCATAACCGTTCCCTCTTCCAAGAGGTCCCTTGCCGGTATCTGAGGCAATTTACCTTCCCTACATATATTAAAAGCCAAAGCAGAGATAATGACTTTTCCACCATTACACATGACAGATGCATGAAACAATTTTTTTTTAATGTATCCTATCAACAATTATGTGTGAGCTAAGGGGAAGATGTTATCATTTTTTTTTTTAAAACAAGTTTCCCATTTCTACAAACTCAACGTGGAAGAAGCAAGGATCCTTAACAGAATGATGGAAAATGTTGCAAATTCCAAATAGAAAGCTCATAGGAAACATCCTTTGTGGCCAGAAGGTAGGGGTGGGGGCAGTGCAAGGGAAGGAAGGGAGAGGGTGAATCTCTTCAACTCAGGCAGGAGTAAGTCCCACCTTTTGCCTTTGTTTTGGTGAGTTTTTCATCCTGCTGAAAGTGGAATCCACCCAACTTTTATGTGGTCTGTGACATCCTCTTGTGTGAAGTCTGGGAAGAACTTTGGTGTTACAAACAGTGAGCCTTCCCTTGGGGATGAGGCAGTTCTGTGACCTCTTAAAATGGAAAGCATGACGTGTGCTTGGGTAAAGCTGATTAATGATCCCTTACTTGTAAATTTTGCAGAGGTTAACAGAACACTGTGGTAAAACATATATACACATTGTAAGCAGCCTAGCATCTGTTAATCCACACCCCCTCCTTTTAAAAATGTTGTGACCATATATAGGCATGGCATCAGCTTACAGTCTGTAGGATTAGAGTTTTCTGTTTAGATTTATAGATGAAAGTCCACAGTTGGATGATTATAAATATTTCTTGATTTCTGGTAGCCCGCCCAATGATCTCTCTGTATTAAAAAGCATCTACTATAATTATCTTCTTGTAAAATACCTTTTTATCTCAAATGTACCTTGGAAAAACAATTTACTTTGTCCTCAAATGGGGAAATGGTGTTCTGAAATTAAGAAATAAACTGGAAACTTAATCTTGATGTTGAAGTGAACGTGAAATTCTGTTTTGAGTTCTGAGTGCCTAGGCTAGGGTTGCAAATTGGACAGTTTTATGTTATAAGGTTGTGTTGTTTTGCTGTGGGACTGCTGCCATGACAATACCAGACCTTTTGATGTCACGTGCTCAGAGCCTGTAAGCCAAAGAAAGCATGTTCAGAGAACAGTGTCAACAGTAACTGTGGTAAGAGGCTTTGCTTGAGCACAGAGGTGTGCATACACAGGAACAATGGTAATTTTAGTAATCTTTTTTTAATGTTCCCAAGTATATTGTATATGAGTATATATATGACAAAATACATACACATTCATTACATGGTCATATGTTTATATATATATATATGTACATTTATATACATATAAGAGAGAGAGAGAGAGAGAGAGAGAGAGAGAGAGAGAGAGAGAGAGA
>JAJPUD010009658.1:31982-72007 GCA_023553655.1 Myrmecobius fasciatus
AGAGAGAGAGAGAGAGAGAGAGAGAGAGAGAGAGAGAGAGAGAGAGAGAGAGAGAAAGAATATGTTTTAGTGGATAGAACTAACATTTGAGTCAGAAGACTTAGGTTCAAGTTTCACTTTGATGTCTTTCTCCACCATTTCCCAGCTTCTTTTATAAGTATTATCTTCCCACATAAGAATGTTAAGTTCCTGGAAAGCAAGAACAGCCTTTGCTTCTGCTTTTATTCATATTTCTGATGTTTGGCATAGTTCTGAGCACATAGAGAGCACTTGACAAAAATAATAAATGCTTGTTGACTGATAATAAGAAAACTTAAGGAAGAAGAAATTGTAGACTCAGTTAAGATGACTTGGGAATAAAGAGAAAAGCAATCTTAAATCTGATGTTCCTTTTTGCTTGTACTTTAATACCATTTTATTGGCAAGGCATTTGGCGTTAAGTGACCTACCCAGAATCACACAACAAGTGGATTTGAACTCAAGTCCTCCTTACTCCAGGGCTGGTGCTTTATCCACTGCACCATCTAACTGCCCCCTTAATGCCATTATAATGGTGAAGGTTACTTGGGGTGTTGAGAAAATCATCCCTGTAGTACATACATAACATATTCCAGTAAGAGAAAGGTGATCGATCATTGGCCTTAATTTCCACTTTACCAGTTTCCCCAAAACAAAATAAATCTAAAGGCCAGCCAATATTCTCTCTTCATTCTTTTTCCAGAGCAGAAATGAAATTAAGATTGCTTCCTAATATGCATTACTCTCAAGTAAGAAGAGAGATAATTCCAAGAGGGTTGGGATAATCAATCCATAGCCACAAATTCATTCTAGCCACTAATTTCAACCTCTTATCCTCCTGACCTTTTCTAAAGTCACTTAATGAGTAACCAGATCGACTTGTTTGAATTTCATGTCTGGCACACCCACTGGTAAATGATGCTAATGAACAATGAATTGGTCCATGTGGCAGGCTGCCATAAGACAAAAGGAGAGAGCAATATCCTGGATAAACCTACAACTACATAGTCATTTTTGAATACCATTTATAATGTCTTACCACATCATAGAAATAGTGGTGAATGGGACTAGAAAGAACTTGCAGAATACATTTGCTTAGACTATGTGCCAATGTTCCTCCCAGCCCCCCTCCCCCAAAAAGTGATTAAACTCATGCCAGTCAACAATTAGCAAACTAGCAGGTTGAAATCTGTTTTTGAGCTAATTGCTTATTTATTTAAATAATAGCTGCAATCATTAGGGATTGGGCTATACCTATAGTAAACATGCCTTTGGGGCACTTTCAAGAAGAACAGTATCAAAATACTGGGAATAATCAATCCCTCACTTTTCAGAAAAGGGGACTTCAAACTAGCCGGTTTATGAATGGTCACTGGAAAAAACAAAGTATTAAAAAGAGAGTATTTGATTTTTCAGAAGGGTAGTGGTAGTAATGGTGTTACAGAGCCCATATACCTTTGTTAAAAGAAAGTTAGGCCAAAGTTATCAGGTCACTTAAGTTCAGTACTCTGAGAGCTAACTAACTGGACTGTTCTTCAGGTCCCATCATTATTGTTACTCTTTCCCAACTCATTTTCTTTACTCACACTGTTTTCCATGCTTAGAATGGACTACCGTTTCTAAATTTTGACATATTTCTATTTTTTTCCTAACTCCAGTCTCTATCATCAAGCCTTCTCTTACATCTCCTTCCACTTAACTAATTTCCTTTCAAAAATAGCTTCTTTCCCCTTAAATTCTATGTAGTTTGCCTTTGCAAATATTATGCTCATCACATTTTCTCTTTAATCACAATTTTTTGAGTACCTTTCTTTCTTACAGTGTTAAAATTGTAAGATTCTTAAGAGCAGAATGATCATCTTTAAAAATCTACCAATATATTAATCAGAACCTACAAAATGAATTATACAAAAAAATAAGTGTTTTCATACGTTGACTGAAGTGAAATGAAATTAGTAGCTTTTTTTTTTTTTTTTTTGTTATTGGAGTAATGAGGGTGATGGACAATAGGAAGGAGATATAGATCAGCAAAGTTGTCCTTTGACATACTTTTAGATACACTGGCAGAATAGAACCTTGATGATATTAGCACTCATGTGGATTCAAGTAAACAAATATTTGTTAAGTATCTAATCTATGCATTCTGCTATGAACTATAGAGGATAAAAAGATAAAATTTAGCATTTGATCACCTCAAGATTTGCAAAGTATTTTACATTTAAATCATCATATATTTAGGTATGTAGGTGCTTTTTTTTCTCCATTTGATAGACAAGGAAACTGAGTAAGAGAGTTGAAGTAGCTTTCAGAGTCACAGAGCCAAGTGAAGCAGGCAAGATTAAAATTTTGGTTTTCTTTATACCAAGTCAGGTGTTCTATCCGTTGCACTAAATAAACATACACAGTTGATATTCTCATGAGGTTTATTGACTAGTAAATAAAATGTGCACAAATAACTGTATAATTAATATGTAATTATATAAATAAATTGATTGCTTAGGACTAACCATGTTGGGGGTAGTTGGGAAGAACTAGAGATATATTTTCAGAAATAGTTCTATGTATTGAACAATGACTTGAGACATGCTTATTAATTTTGGGGGCAATATATAAGAAATGTAAGAAGGAATAACTAGTGACAGAATCGATATTTGGTTTTTTTCCTATCTGAAATGCAGGGTCAAAACCAGCAACATGAATCCCTAAGTTAAATATAAACTCCCATTAAAAAACAACAACAACAACAACAACAACAAAACTCTACAAATAAAGGATAGGGGAGATCTGACTTGGAAGCAGTTCATGTGAAAAAATATCTGGTGGTTTTACTTGACCACAGACAATAGAAGCCAGTAGTGCTGAAAAAATCAAGCACACTTTTAAACTGTACTAATAGAAACTGTGCCCATATCACTCAGTTCCATTATGTTCTCTTTTGGCAAGAGCCCATCTGGGAATATGGTATCAGTTCTTGATACCACAATTTAATAGTGATATTGTCAAACCAGAGAATGTTGAAAGGATGGTAACAGAATGATAAGAGATAGGGGAGGGATAAAATAATAACAAACAGCTGAAGAAAATGAGAACATTTAGCTCTTGAGAAGACAATCTTCAAATATATATATATATATATATATATATATATATATAGTTGTTTATCACACACAGTAGAAGAAAATATAGATTTACACTATATCACTCCAGATGGCAGACTATGCTGGATAAACACTGAGACTGGGCACATTTCAGGTTAATATGAGAAATAACTTCCTGTGAGTATTGTATGATGATTGAGTGGGTTGTCCTATGAAATGATCTCATTTCCTGTCTTAGACACTAAAGTGTCCTCCCAGTTCTGACAGTTTGATTCCATGAACATGGTTGCATGATATGTCATAATTCCATAATATATTGCATGTGACTCAATTTGATTCCATCCCCAGAATTCAATATAGTAAAGATGAATGTCAGGATTTTAGGATGCTTAGAGCTTTAATACCAAAAGCAAAATGGAGCTCTGAATATTTTATAGGATTTGAGCTTTATTAGTTGCCTTCCCTGGAATACTATATTTGACCTGGGTACAATGGTTCAAATGTGCCAAGAACTGTATCTTTATCTCCATCATCAAGTAATAGGATCTAAGCTTTTTGAGGGCAAGAATTATTTCATTTTTTTTTGCCTTTATATCCCTAATGACTAGCATAGTACCTCTTAGATAGTAGATATTTAATAAATGCTTATTGATCCCTTTTTAGTTAATCTAAAACATAAGCAGAAGGAAAAGGTAGAATTGACATCAGATCCTGCTCCATATTCTATCACGCTTCTCAGATCTCTGTCTCTGTGTCTCTATTTTTCCTCTCTCTTTACCTTTGTTTCTCAAAGAGTATGATGAGGATGATGTTTAATATGTTGTTTAAAAGTAGGTTTAAGGACTATCTTTAGGATTCATTTGCACATACTGTATCTGGCAATTCTAATCACTATGCTAGTTTTTATGAGGAAACAAAATGACTCACACTTTTTACTGACTTGCTTTGGTGAGAACTAACTTCACTCCTATCAGGTCAAGTGAGTGAAGCTTGCTTCTGAAGTGGTCTAAAAGAGAGGGCAGAGCAGCTGTGCATGCAGAATTTGTCTACTAATCAATCAACAAAATAGGCAGGAAGGAAGTCTACAGGATAAATGGACTTGGCTGTTTTCTTAAACTAGAGCCTTATCATTCAAATACTTTGGTTTTTAAAAAAAAAGATTTGATAGAAAGACACTTCTATGTCTTCATTAATTCATGAGAACTAGTTGCTTTGGGTGCATCATTCTTTTGATGATTTTGATGATTTTTTTTTTAACAGAATTGTGATGCTAGGATTATCTCTCAGGCTATTGTTTTATCTAAGAGTGACTTGGAGATGGGTCCTATCAGATTTATCATAATAGTTTCCTTCTGAACCAATTATAGAAAAATCATTTTATGAATAAGTGAATTGATGAATTTTTTAAAAAGTAGCCACCATTGAAAGGTTGACATAGTCTCTGTTGATTTAATTTGTATTGAATTATGTTGTAAGGTATTTGATTAAACTGACATACTCAAAGATTGAATTTGAGAGACTGAAAATAATGTTTTTTCAGAAATTTATTGTGGATTTCAAGGAATCCTGTATTTGTTTGTCTTTTTTGGACCACCCCTACACTATGTAAGCAGAACAAGGCATCAGCCTAAAATTCCCTGCTTTTTCTTCATCTTAAGAAGCACTTCAGGTTTATTCTTCTTTTAAAATGATATATCAAGGGTTGATTCTTCCCTTTCTAAAGATTGAATTTTGTTGTATATCATGGGACTTTTAACTATGTGGTTTCTTCTATTTCTTTTTCATCTTCTATTGTTCTGTTTCTAACTCTTCAATCTTGTCCTCACTCTCTGACCTCTCCCACCTGTCATCACTTCCTGAGCCCTAGAATATCTCTCTCAGTACAAATATATTCCTTAGGATCCTTGGCTGGCTCTGGGAAAAACACAAGCTTAGATATTTTCAAAACTTTGTGTTAGAAGGGTAAATTCATCCCATCCTACCCACTCTATTTTAGGAAATCATTTTCTGCTTGTGCCTAGATATAACTGCATATATCCACTGTCCTTTGTATGTTTTCAGTTTGGCATCTTTCATTCTTAAGTAGAGATTAATGGAGCAGCTAGGTATTATAGTGAATAGAGTGCTGAGACTGAAGAACACTCATCTTCCTGAATTCAAATATAATCTCAGACATTTACTAGCTGTGTGAGTCTGGACAAATTATTTAACCCTGTTTGCCTCAATTTCCTCATCTATAAAATGACGTATAGAATTTCTAAGTACCTTTGTCAAGAAAAACCTAAATAGATTCAAAAGAGTTGGACATGACTGAAATAATTGAACAAGAACAGAGATTACTAATTAAGCCTTCAAATTTCAGGTCACAAGGTTCTCTTGCTAATGAGGCTATCTTTATAAGAAGCTCTCTTTGGAAGGGAACCCAAATAAGACACCTTCTTCCCTTATACTTACTGCTGCTTTTTGCTGAATAGCATCCTAGCAAAATTCACTTGCCGTTTTTTTTAAACTTTGATTAAACTGTTTGAAAGCACCAGGAAGTTTTTTCCAGGGGCTTCTGCTCATTTGCATAACTGTATTAAAATAGAGTAAGTGGTCATGAAGAGACCCAAATTAGCACATCTGATTTTCAAAAACCAGCACTAGTCCCTCATAATTCACAGAATCAATTTATAAGTTGACATCAGACATAAATGGTTCCATCTGTAAAGTCTGGCCGGCTGGTACAATGCATTATCTAAACTCAGCCAGAGCACTTAGCACCTGGTAGGTTTCAAGTACATTTTAGCCATTAGACTCCATTAGTGGATGGATGGTCTTTTAAATACGCTGTTAAGGCCTGCTGAGGTGATTCCTACTAAGCAGGGCATCTCTAGTTCACTAATCTCCGTTTCCCATTTTTTTTTCTCCATTTTACCTGATCTCATCATAGACAAATGATGACTTCTTGCTGGTAGGATTTGAGAACATTAAATAAACACGGCCATTCTCTTTTGTGTGCCCAAAGGAGGAGGCTAAGTTTTTATAGATACTTTACCCAGACTAGTCAACCTTTAATAATGGACTTCTTTTGACACTATATATAAACTATTAAATTAATCTTATTCTTCTCAGAGGTTACTAAAACTCAAATTTGGGAGTCATGGAATATAGTTGGCAGGTACTAGACTTGGAATCCAGACTAGCTAACTTTTAATAGTGGACTGCTTTTCACTCTCTATAATAAAATGTTAAACTAATCTTTTTTTTTTTTTTTCTCAAAGATTACTAAAACTCAAAATTTGGAAATCATGGAGGTAGTTGGCAGGTAGTAAACTTGGAATCCAAAGACCAATATTTGAATCTCACTGACCAATAATAGTAATAAATTAGTGCTGACTTCTTAATTAGATAGATAACTGTACATATTAAGGCAGAAAGTGATAAAGAGCTAAAAGTAATTTGTCATGCAACTTCTAGAGGGTTGATTAGATATTTTATTACATATACACATGTATATGTGTGTGTATGTATATATTATATATATATATTAATAACAAATTTGGTTTTGAGGGCTTTTTTATGGAAACCAACAAGTTTGCATATATTATCTCATTTGATCCTTACAATCACCCTCTGAGTTAAGTGTTGTTATTTCCCCTATTTTTCAAATGAAGAAACTGAGAGAGAATAAGTGATTTGTCCAATGTCGAATAGCTAGTAAGTATCTGAGAGAGGATTTGAACTCAGATATAAATCTGAGTTGATTTGAAGTCAGGTCTTCCTGTTGCCAAGTCCAATGCTCTATTCACTTTCCCATTTAATTGCCTCTGTTCATAAAATAACTCTCTCTGTTCAAAAAATAAGAGGTAATTACAGCATGAGGGTGCATGAAAATGAGAGCAAGGGGTCCTGAGCTTCACAAGTGTAGCCAGTAAGAATCTAGGATCACCTCCACTCCACAATGAAAGATTGGTATAAAACTTGACCTAAGGGCTTTCTTTTTCCCGCCAGCTTCAACTCTATATGATTCGATAATTTTACATTTTATACATTTCAGCTCTTTAGCAATCAAATATAAAGGTTTGCTTGTTACGAATATACTGCTGACTTAACTAGAATCACCAAAAGTGATCTGTTTTCTTCCTTTGTTGTTCTTAAGCAATATCGTGAATTTTAATTGAATTTTGCATTTGATTTTATGTTCCTGCTGTTGAAATCCAACTAATACTTAATTGGGATACAACATATTATGGCAGATAGATATCAAAGTGAATAGACCATGAGACCTGAACTTAGGAATAACTGAGTTCAAATCATGCCTCAGATTCATATCATATGTGTGACTTTGGCTGAGTCAATCACTCTCTGTGTTTTAATCTGCAATACAGGGTTAAAAGCATATACCTCCCCAAAATTGTCTTGATAATAAAATGAGTTAATTTTGGCAAAGCACTTTACAAAACTTAAAGAGCCATAAATATTATATTTATCATTGTGATTTATGACACCTCATCTTTCAATAATGTAGGAAAAAATTGAATTGGAGAGAACTAGAATTAGAGAAGATTTCATTTATAGAATAGGTGCAATTATTGCAAAAATCACTAGGAGCTCACATACTAAAATCAATACAATCAATCCCTGATTTAACAAACTGAGTCAATATAGTGTGGTGAGGGGTGGGGAGCAGGAAGATGGAATCTTTATATGGAGTCCAAGAAATGTGCTCAAATCTTGACTCCACCACTTATCTCCTACATAACCTTGGAGGATCAGCTTCTTGGTATCATCTCTAAAATGATGGGTGTTCTCTGGTTCCATTGAATTCAAGAACCTATGTAAACAAATCTTAGCTCTTAACAGAATTCTTTGATAGAGGACCTGCAATGTCTAGAAGAGATGAAATTGTCTTAATTATAGCTTTATCTCTAAAAATAAGAATGTGGCCAAGAAGCTTCTCTTTAAAAATTAATGCAGAGAATGTGTTTGAAAATACTTTCTGAAATATGCAGCATCTACTACATTTTTAAACATCCAAAAGGATATAGTTGGCTTTTAGAAGCCATACAACTGTATAAAAAAAAAAAAATTGAAATCTCTTTTTTAGGACCAAGGTTTGTTTTTTTTGTTTTTGTTTTTGTTTTTTTTTTTTTTTGGTTTGTTTTTTTGGTGGTGGTTGTTGTTTTAATAAATATTGTCTTTTCTAAGAAACCTTCAAGTCTGTCCAAAACTGTTCTAATTCTATTATACTCCTTTAGCAACAGATTGACCCAGCATGCAAATGTTTGTTGAATGTCCTTTAGTATATATATATATAGTAATATATACAGAGAGACTTAATATATATATATAATATATATAGAGAGAGACCCAAATATATATATATATATATATATATATGTAGAGAGAGAGAGAGAGCAAATGTAATTTTGTGTTGAATTTTCTTTTATATAAGAAATCATGATAAAGTAACTAGGTGGATATGCATAAGCATATACAACGAAGCATAATTGTACAACTGCAAAATGAGGATTTGTGTTCCTCTAGCAATTTAAAGCTTTCTTAAGTCCCTAGAACCAAAAGAGTTGGAAAAAAGACTAAGACAGAGACAGAGCACCCCACAAGGAGATCATCTAGAATTGCTAATGAAATTCCTTCTAAGCCTTAGCAGGTCAAATAGACATGATTAGTATTCAGTGATATGACTCAGCATTTTATAAATAGGGTTAATGCAAAGTTAATTCTTTTGCAGATTTTTTGCAGAATTTGCAGAATTGGTTAATTCTGCACCAAGCACAGAGAATTTGGTGTATTATTTTTCCTTTTACTTAATTTTGTTATTTTAGAAAGTCATTTCAAGGATGTGAGCATACCAAAAACCAATGTGTTTTTCACAGCATTTATTCCAATAGTATGGAATGATATCTCCTCCTCACTTTGGTTTCATCCAACACCTACCTGCCTAATACATGGCAATTAGTAAAGCCTTCAGCTATGTCTACAAAGGAAACTGGCCTCTTTTTTAAAAAGTATATTCCACATGTTTGCAAAGTATAGTATATTTCATAACTGACAAGTATGTTATTACTTTTATTGGGAATCAAGGTGTTAAATATATTCCAGAACCATAACTATCAGTTTTGAAAGCCAGGGTAAGTAAGGAGTACAAAAATTGTCACCATTTATTGTTATTATTTGGAAGGGACCTTAGGGAGAAATCTGGCATTTCAGAATATAATATCCAAGAGATGCTGGGAAACATACTGAGGGAAACTGCTCCCAAGGGAAGAAATGTGGGGCAGGACTAGATTAAGGTGAGCTCTGGAATCATAGGAGATGATTCTCCTATGTGAGGAACTGTTTAGTTTTTCCTACTTTAGTTTGCTCAAGGTGTGTAAGTGTCTTTAGTTCTCTCTAAATTTTGGTACCCAACATCACTCCACCCTAGTTACAGAACTAGGTTTGATTTGTAATTAGTAAAGTATAAATACCACTACTTTCTTTGTCCTTTTCTCCCACCCCAGAACAGCAAGAAAGTTTGACAGCTGGGGTTCTAGGTAACTGAGATCCAGGAAAGACCTTTGTTAGTAGCCCAAATTTATGTGTTTCCATCAACAGAAAACTTAATTGTGCTAACAAGTTTTACATCTCACTTCTTCAGATAGATAGGTCCTTGGATGATAGGTACCTGAGAAGTCTAGACCATTGGTATCAAACTCGGATATAAAGGAATCCCTGTTTCCCACTACATCTTGATTTTATTGTTAAGTCATTTAGCAGTTATATCTGACTCTTCAAGACCCCATTTGGGTTTTTAGCAAAGGTACTGGAATGGTTTGCCACCTCCTTTCCTGCCTCATCTTACAGATGAGGAAACTGAGACAAGCAAGGCTAATTGATAGTTCAGGGTCACAAAGATAGTTGGTATCTAAGGTCAGATTTAAACTGGGGACAATGAGTATTCTCAACTCCAGGACGAGCACTCCATCCACTGTACCACTAGTCTACCCATATTAATGCAGAGATCCCGAAATTAACATTATCTATGTTGAATAGTATTGTCATTTATTTTGTTAAACACTTTCCAATTACATTTTCATCTGGCTTACCCATTGACAGGCTTGAAGTTTAATACCTCTGATCTACCTGATTCCACTCATATTAAAGACAAGGAAATTGAAGCCCACAGGGACCAACTTAATTGTTCAAGGCCACACATATGACAGATGTCAGAGCCACAATGTGAACTTCACAATGTGGTCTTCTTGTTCCAAATCCAGCTCTCTACTGCATGACATCAGCCATAGTGGAGTACAACTGTGTCTAGGAGAAAAGGGCAAGGGCAAGCAAAGTCTTTGAACATCTCTAGCTATTTAACTCTTTTGGCTATTTCCTCAGGCTGTCAGTGCTAGAGGCCCTGAAATCCTAGGATGCTACTAAGATACCGAATTGATCTTTTGTGATATTAGCCCATCCATGGTTGGGTCTGTATAGGACAGACAAGGCTCAGATTCTCAAATTCAGGGGAAATATTCACCAACATTTCTCTGGTTCTCAGGAACAAACTCAGCAGAGATGAAACAGCAGGCAAAGGAGGTAGTACTTCAGAGATGACACCCAATAGGGTAGCAACTAGGGACATTTCTGATACTAATTTATATAAAGGCACATTTTTTTTCCCTGAGGCAACTGTGGTTAAGTGATTAAGGGTCACACAGCAAGGAAGAGTTAAAATATTTACTTTTGACACCAGGGCATGGTAGGAATCATTTTGTGATAGCAAGTCACATATGTTAGAGGGAAAATGTCAACCTTCTGTAGACAGTAGCCCAGACCAGCTCTATTTGGGGGGGGAAGGGGGAGGAATAGAGTAGGAAGACTATGATTCCTCCAAAGAAGCATAAATTCCCTATTTTAGGGCTATATCTCAAAATGTTTGAGTGGAGGAAAAAAAAACAAAATTGTTCTTGCTAACCTAGAGGGATCATCAGGACTCCAATACAACCTTCTTCAGGAAGGCCTCCAAACTAGACTGAGATATTTTTGGGATATAATAATAAAGATGGTGGTTTATCACAATTATAATAATTTATTATTATTCATTATCATCTTCATAAAATTTATGTAATTTTAAAGTTTTGAAAAGTGCTTTCTATACTTTATTTAGATTTGCCTTAGGACTATCTCTTATCCTGAAATCTGAGGTCTAATCCATAATTAATTGTCCAGAAGCCTTAAAGACCCTAGGGGTACCCTGAAACAGATTAAAGCCACTCAAAATGTCAGGCACTCATTTATAAAAGGCCACAGCTATCCTGGGTGTGCTTTTGATTCAATATATTCTGTTTTTGAACGCAAAAAGGGCCCCTTTTTATGGGGAAAGGGGGAAGAGGGAAGCATTCTAAAAATTACTTAGAAGGGCGGGTGTGAGAACCATTTTATTTTTCTTGATATATTGCCAAGTTTCCTTTCCTTTTTTTTTTTTTCATTTGAGATTCAGACAACTTACAAAATTGTAAATATTATGTTTTAAAATTAAGAGCTGGCAAGCTCAATAGGCAAGATACCAAAATAGACCAGAGTGTCAAGCCATGAAGCAGGCAACTCTTTCTTACTGCGCTTCAGGTTGCAAACCGGTCTCTTTATACCTAATTTAACTTTTGCCAATTTGGCAGCTAAGGCTTATGAGGTCCAGGTAATGAATGGAGGACCTTTTTTCTCTGTGATCACAGGTCACTTCTCTAATCTGGGCCTGAGTTTTCTCATCTGTAAAATGAATGAGCTGGTTAGATTAGAGGATTTCCAAACTCTTTTAATTCTCCAAATGTAGGCTGCTATAACCAGTTAGTTTACATTCTCACTCAGCCAGTCCTGCTGCAGTTACTTTATATATAACCGTCAGCCAAGGTAACAAGCTACTTATGTGTGATTTTAAGACAATTCAGGAGACTCTTTGGCTGAAACCACCTGCAGCTTCTACCGTCCCTGACAACATGATGGACTGGAAATTCTATCATGAGAAATGAATCTGTTGGAGTTAAACTCTGCTCTTATAATCTGAGAAGCGTGAAACATTTAACTTACCAACACTTAGTATGAGTTCATCAATTAGATATCTTTGCCAAGAGAAGATGGCAGGCAAGTATGAGAGCAGCAGGTTCCTGAAGTGGGAAGGAAAATGGGAGTTATAGAAATAAAAGGGATGCTGAAAGTGAGAGATGGGAGAAAGAAAGAGAATTAAACCATTAGAGGACGGAAGTTTAAATCCCATCTGGCTAATTGACTATATAATCTCTGACAAATCACCTAACTTTACTGAGAATCATTTTCTTCATCTGTAACTTGAAGGAGTTAGATTAGGGAATAATACAAATAATAATACTATCTAACATTTACATAGCCCTTTATTATCTCATCTTATTCTTACAATCATTTTAGGAACTATTATTATTCTCATTTTACATTGGCGAAACTGAGGCTGGAGGTTGAGACTTGTTCAGAATCATACAGCAAGAAGGTATCCAAGGCTAGATCTGAACTCAGATATTCTGTCCACTACACCAACAGCTGCTTTTAAAGAAATAATTTGAAAGGCCCTTTCCAGCTCCAAATATAATATGCCATATACAATGATATATGACACACTTCTGTAACTATAGATTTGTTGAGGGCTAGATCTATATAACAGTACCTTACAAAGAGGAGTTTATTATTTCACCAATCCATATATAGAAACACAGAGTTTTTAATGATACCTAGAAGGATTTTTGTAGGGAAAAAACCTTAAGGTTTTTTTTTTTTTTTATTAAAGCTTTTTATTTGTATAACATATGTATGGGTAGTTCCCCAGCATTTATCTTTACAAAGCTTTCCATTACAAATTTTACCCCCAGTCCCTTCCCCTCCCCTAGATGGCAGGAAGTCCACTACATGTTAATAATGTAATAATAGGGTGGACTTGCTGTACCAGATCTAAAACTATATTATAAAGCAGCGGTCATCAAAACCATTTGGTACTGGCTAAGAAATAGAGTAGTCGATCAGTGGAATAGGATAGAATCACAAGACAAACTAGGCAATAACTATAGTAATTTGGTTTTTGATAAACCCAAAGACCCCAGCTTTTGGGATAAGTATTCACTATTTGACAAAAACTGCTGGGAAAACTGGAAACTAGTGTGGAAGAAATTAGGGCTTGACCCACATCTAACACCACATACCAAGATAAGATCTAAATGGGTTCATGATCTGGATATAAAGAGTGATTTTGTAAACAAGTTAGAGGAACATAATATAGTTTACCTCTCAGACCTGTGGAGATGGAATAAATTTATGTCCAAAGAAGAACTGGAACTTTTAATTGAAAACCAGATAGATAACTTTGACTATATTAAATTAAAAAGTTTTTGTACAAACAAAACCAATGCAGTAAAGATTAGGAGGGAAGCAATAAATTGGGAAATCATCTTTTCATTTAAGGGTTCTGATAAAGGTCTCATCTCTAAAATATATAGAGAATTGTCTCATATTTATAAAAATTCAAGCCATTCTCCAATCAATAAATGGTCAAAGGATATGAACAGACAATTTTCAGAGGATGAAATTAAAACTATTTATAGTCATATGAAAAGGTGCTCCAAATCACTATTGATCAGAGAAATGCAAATCAAGACAACCCTGAGATACCACTTCACACCTGTCAGATTGGCTAAAATGACAGGAAAAGTTAATGATGAATGTTGGAGGGGTTGTGGGAGGGCTGGGACACTGATGCATTGTTGGTGGAGCTGTGAACGGATACAGCCATTCTGGAGAACAATTTGGAGCTATGCTCAAAAAGTTATCAAACTGTGCATACCCTTTGACCCAGCAGCATTTCTATTGGGCTTATATCCCAAAGAAATCATAAAGAAAGGAAAAGGCCCCACATGTGCAAGAATGTTTGTGGCAGCCCTTTTTGTAGTGGCTAGAAACTGGAAATTGAATAGATGCCCTTCAATTGGAGAATGGCTGAATAAATTATGGTATATGAATGTTATGGAATATTATTGTTCTGTAAGAAATGACCAGCAAGATGATTTCAGAGAGGCCTGGAGAGACTTACATGAACTGATGCTGAGTGAAATGAGCAGAACCAGGAGATCATTATACACAGCAACAACAGTACTATATGACGATCAATTCTGATGGACATGGCTCTCTTCAACAATGAAATGTTTCAAACCACCTCCAACTGTTCACTGAAGAAAGCCATATACACCCAGAGAGAGGGATGCGAAATGTGGACCACAACATAACATTCTCATACTCCTTGATTGATGTTTGCTTACATCGTGTTTCCTTTATCTGATATATCGTTCGTGTAGATAAGATTTTTCTTGCACACCAATGATAAGTTTGGAAATATGTATACATATATTCGATTTGCCAATATTTTAACATAATTAACATGTAGTGGATGTCCTGCCATCTGGGGGAGGGGTGGGGAGTTGGGGGGAAGGGTTTGTAGCGGAAAGCTATGTAAGGGTTGTTGTGGAAGAATTACCCACACATATGTTATGCAAATAAAATAAAAATTTAAAAAAAAATAATGTAATAATAGTTGACAAGTTGTGCAAGAAAAATCCTATCTACAAGAAAAAAAAGAAAATCAGAGAAAGGAAACCCAATGCAAGCAAACCTCAATAGAGAGCATGAAAATGTTATGTTGTGGTCCGTATTTCATATCCCTCTCTCTGGGTGTATATGGTCTTCTTCAGTGAACAATTGGAACTGGAAAAACCTTAAGTTTAAAGGACTTAATATCACCCAAGGATTTAGCCATTATCACCCAACTTACTTATCAATGGTAGCTCTGGAGGTAACCTGATCTTCTGATTCATAGATTCAGTAATCACTCCCTTCTGCCACTAGTGTCCAAGAAACAGATGAGAGGTGACTCACTTATGATTTGTAACTTGTGCATGCCTAATAATTTACATGAAATCTTTCTCATTAAAACACAAGCTTCTTAAGAACTTTCTTTGTATCTCCAGCATTTGACATTTTGTCTACTACATAATGAGTACTCAATAAATGCTTATTAATTGACTTAATTTCCCTTAACTAGTTTCCTCTTTTTTTTCTAAGAAAATTTTAGAATATTTCAGATCAGATGTCCTCTGTAGTTCTAAAATCCTGATGTAGTTGATGAAAAAATAATGCTTAAAAATAAATCTGAGAATTATCTTTAAAATGAATTGCAGAAAAGAGTAGAGAAATTAGAGATTATGAAATCAAATTAAGGAGGCTATTGAAATAATCTAGATATGAGATGATACATGTCCTTTGCTAGAACAAAAAGGGGTGAACCCAAAGGGGTTATTATAAAGCCAAAATTGTCAGAATTTGGTGAGTGATTAGATTATGGTATAAGAGAGTTGAATAAGTAAATAATGACTCAATTTTCAAAACTGGTTGACTAGAAGGATGACAGGGTGATTGACTGGAGATGATCTGATTTCAGTTCACTTATATGTTACTTTATCTGCTAGAAAGAGAAAACCCAAGTTTTGAATGTTTAAGATAATCTGTGTGACACTCAGCAGATGTTTAGAAAACAAATAGATTGGAGCCCATGGAAATTCATGCAGCTCTAAGTAATCTCTCAGATTCCTTCCTGCTTCAGCCTTCAGTAATTCCAGGATACCTTAAATAAAGACTGGATTCTCTTTGTAACATTTCAAAACCTTCAGTTTCGGCCGTGCTTAGGGAAAGTGAACAAAGGAAAGGCTACATGATTGGCTGTGAGCAGACTTTATAGAGATACTACATTACCACCCCTCTGGGAAGTCAAAGATAAAGGCTTTACTAAGGTTTTAAAGATAAGGAAGGGTGTGAGTCAAATTTGCCCAGATTTTTATTCCCTCCTTGATTTTTTGTAGACAAAGCCCTAAGGAAATTCAGAAAGTATGGTCTGCCAAGTAATACATAGCTACTGGAAAGCTTTATGTAGAATGGCAACAGGCAGTGTACAAAGATATGATCTTTTCACAGAAAGTTCCTATGAGTGGGAGAGATTTTTTTTTTCAATTTTAGAGCAAACAATGTTATCAATGCAGGTCAATTTTTTTTTATCATTAATAAAAAAAATTAAATCATTTAAGCTATTTTGAAAATATGTCATTATTGAATCTATATTAATGTTTGCATTTTCAAATGTGAATACTTGGTTAACTACTTTGTCACATATAATCCTAAAACTCTTGTCACCTCATGAGAAATTTAGTGATGTCCTAGAAAGTATGAATTATCCCAAACTGGACTCTAGAGAAATTCGTAGTTTGGATGGGAGCGTAGAAGGAAGAAAACAAGTATTTATGAAGTGCCTATTATGTGCCGGGCACTCTGCTAAGTACTTTACAGTTATTATTTCACTTGATTATCATAACAACCTATCATAAGAAGTGTAAGTGCTAAAATTTTTATTTAATAGTTGAGAAAACTTGAGGCATACAGTGGTTGAGATTTGCCCAAGGTCACACAGCTAACGAATATCTGAGGTTAGATTTGAACTCGTTTATTGTAACAGCTTCTGAATCCCATTTCTAACTTGTAAGCTTTGCATCTCATTTTCCTTACTTGCAAAATGGGAGTATTATATGAGGCTATTTTGAGGATCAAATGAAAAGTTATTTAAGTAATATATAGATCTATATAGATGAGACTACCTCTATTTATCCCTGCTTTCAGATAATATCAGGCCAATTGCACTGGACTCCTAAATATTTTAAAATTTTCTAAATGAGTTCAGAATGGTTAGTCATAAAGAGGGGAAAAAAAGTGAATGAATAATTATTATTTTCCAGACAATGATATACATTTAGATATTCAGCCCATAGAGTTCATTCATCAGTGTTCACATGATAGACAATTCCAATGGACAAAAATTTAGCCCAGAATTGAATAGGAGAGCAGCCCAGATTTCCTTTGGGAAATTGCAAAACTCCTTTTATGACTTCTGGCTTTTCCCTGAAACAAAGGTCCATCTTTAAACACCAATATTCTTCTGCTGATGTTTTAAGACTATCAGTCATAAAGCACATAGTCTATAAAAGTAATGGTGAAGATTACTCCAAAGACAAGGGAGAGGAGCATGTTTGGTATGAGGCACCTAAACAAGGAATCAAGAGGGGTGGTATGAAGGAGGTCAATAAAGAAGTACACATAAGTGGGAAAAAATGGTGGGAATGTTATATAGTAAGACTCAGCACTTGGCAAACATATGGGAGGACATAGATGAGAACTGATAGGTAGAGATGAGAATTGATAGGTAGGAATAGATAGTTTATGGTCTGAATTGTTAGAAGGGATAACTGCTTTGATGAAGTTACATATTCATTGGAGTGTATATATCTATGAGTTTCAGAGTAGAGGTAATACATAATGTATGCATAATGACATACATATATGTATATATACTCTCAGCAGAATCAATCAGGAATCATTCATTACCAACTAGGTGTCAAGTATATAGTGTATAGATAGATCGCTATTAGGAATCTATATAGACATTTCTAATAATTATTATATATGTAGAAATATACATATATTCATAATAATAATAATAAATATGTGTAGAAATACATGTTTCCTTTAGCTGTTTTTGTTATTTTTTGTTATTGTTGTTTTTAGTTCTTTTGTTTTTCAGTTGCATCTAATTCTTTATCATCTCATTTGGGGTTTTCTTAGCAATGATACTGGAGTAGTTTGCCATTCCTTCTCCAGTTCATTTTCTAGATGAGCAAATTGAGGCAAACAAGGTTAAGTGACTTGCTGTTTGTGAGTCCCACAGCTAGTAAGTGTCTGAGGCCAGAATTGAATATGAAAAGATGTCTTCCTTGACTGCAAGCTCAGCACTCTATTCATTGTGCCAATTATTAGGAATATATATTTTATATACCTAATAATAATTCTTACATTAGGAATATATCTAATAATAATCAAGTTACTAAAATACAAGTTGTGGCAATGATAATAATGTTCATGTTTCAATATAGAGGTATTCATGCACTAAAATCTTCCCAGGCACATAGTTTTATGAAATAGCTTTTATAAGTCTTTGGGACAGGATATTCCACATCCTATTCTGGTTACTAGTACTAATGTCTAAGATTTTAGTACTAGGATTTAAAATTTTCCTCATCTCACTACTGATAAGAGTGAAAGAATTTCATTTCCCATGTCACAAAGACTCATTTGAGCCATTTCTGAAATGTTGTGAACTTAAACACGGAACCCTGATATTCTTGGCTATTTTAATGGATAACAGTCTTTATTCTCTTAGCTATATTTAGCTACTGCTTCTGCTAAGTCCCCTGACTGAGTTATCCTTAAATTGAATTGGTCATACAATGTGTTGGCTCAGAATCCCAGTATTTTTTGATTTTCTTCTTTTTATCTTGCTGGAGAGAAATGAACCCTTAAGGCCTGAAGGCAAACTAAAGAGAAACAAACTAATCAAATTCTGTCAGACAACTTGTTCAAAACTGCTTAGGGATATCTTACAGAACTATTTGCCAGCTCTGATGATTCCAAAAACATTATTATTTCCCTAGCTTGTTTGTTTTCCCTCCTTCCCCTCTTCTCCCCTTCCTTTTTTCTTTTCTTCCTTTCTCTTTTTTCTTTCTTTCCTTCACTGACTTCAAAGGACAATATAGTGCCTTTCACCTTTATTTGACCAAGGTCAATAGTCTTTAAAAATTATTTAGGGAAACAGTGGATTTGTTTTTGCTTAATCACAGCCGAAGTTAATCAAAATTCTTCTTGTCATCACCGGTGTTTCAGATCTTAATATGAGAAATATGAGAAAAGGGACAGTTTTAGTAAATAAGTGTGGGGACATGGCAAGAATAGAGACATAGAGACAGATCTTCCTGTGGGGATTTTGTCTGCCTCAGGATGAACCTTTATTAGCATTTAAGTTTCTTGATTCAGGTATTTTTTTTTCTTTTTGTTTTTTAATTCAAATCATATATATATATACATATATATATATGATTTGAATTAAAAAACATTTATATATATATATATAAATATATATATATAATATATATAATTTATATATATATATAATGTTGCTGGTTATCTTCCTCGCTGAGAAAATAATAAAAAGGAATCAGATTTCCTTAGTGCTACAGAAAGATATGGTTTTGAAACATTGCACAAAGATGAGAATGCTGGAGAAGCGGTAAGACCCAAAGGCATTGTAAAGAAATAAGCTACCACCAGCAGTGCTGGTCACTTGAACATAGAGAAGGCAAATCTGCCGGAACTAGGAGAGGCCTCATGTGTCTCTTTGTGGATCTTCCTCTTTCTTTCTAGAAGATTAGAAATTAATCTTTTTACATTCAGCCTTCCTTGCTTAGACTCCTAACTGGGAGAAAAGTTAGTAAAGATAAACCCAAAGGACAGAAGTTGGAAAGTTTGGGGTAAATTTATAAAACTGCTACCCCCCCTCCCCCGATCCTATGAGGACATATTTTATGGATGATAGAGAGGAGCTGGCTGCTTTAGGAGAGGGAGAGAGAGTGGGAGAGGGAGAGGGAGAGAGAGCATGCACTGAGAGCCTAAGAAGCAGAAGGAATTAAGTGTGGCCTTTCCTTCACACTGATTGGGCATATCTGAGATAAAACAGTGAAATTCTAAGTGTTATACCAACATTTTTAGAGCAGTTGCTCTTCTGCTTGGGGATAAGTAATTTATTCATTTGGAATAGTCTGTACAAATGTAGACACACACCCCTCAAAACATGAAGTACAAAAAGGCTATATTGACAAAGCTGTTAATTATTATGGCAGAGAAATGAAATTAATTTAGGTGGAGCAGTGGACAGAGAAGCAGCCCTTGAGTCAGGAAGACCTGGCTTCAAATCTACCCTCAGACATTTACTAAAGGTATGACCTTGGGTGTGTCACTTCCTCCTTTATAAAATAAGCTGGAGAAAGAAATGGCAAACCCCTCCAGTATCTTTTCCAAGAAAACCCTCAAATGGGATCACGGACATGACTGAAATGACTGAACAATAAGAACAATGATTCCAAGACCTGAATTTTTCACAATAGAAACAAAATAAGGAAGTGTAGTACACTGGAAAGAATGTGGAATGAATTGATTTTGGGGGGTGGGGCAGAGGAGGGAGAGAATTCCAAATTTGAATGTATGCATTGTCACTTAATACCTGTTATGAACACTAGTTGGTCAGTTATTCCCACCAGGTCTCAGTTTCCTCATTCCTAAAATGAGAAGATGGGACTTCATGACCTTTCTGATCCTTTCCAACTCTAGATTCTATCTCATGAATTTTTGTATGCAATTATAGCAGAAGAGAGTATGCTATAATTGCTATAATATATTACAAAGTACTGTAGTTGTTTAGATGAGAGAGAAATTCTTTTTGATTATATCCCATTAGAGTGAATTTCCTAAACTGTCTAACCTTTCTTGGTATATTCTTTTAAGGCAAATCATTATTCACACACCTAAGCTTTTGTTCCTTCTAATTTAGAAAAATAAGACAAAACCTGAAAAGATTCTGAATGGATTTATGATATTTAAAGTCATAGAAATATAAACATAAAGCTCTTATAAGATATGATATAAGATAATTTTTAAAGTTCTCTTAGAAAAAAACATTTCAACCAGAACAAGATACGGAACAAGAGGAGGAAAAGCTGGTTATAGAAAATAACTACTCATGGTTGTATTTTGAATGCTACAATGAAGAGGAATGAATTATTCAAAGGTAAAATTGTTTTATAAAAGAATTTGGGGCAGCTTGGAGGAAAAAATAAATATGAGGAACACAAATTTGGTAAAGAAAAATATAAAATCAACTAATAGGAAAGTATCTCATAAAGCAAGGCTCAAGAATACAGTGCTAGATTTGTAGTGATAAATTCTTTTTAAGTATCTCTTTCTTTCCATGGAAGCCCCATTTAAATTAAGCTAGGGCATGCCCAAGCTGGTCATCATATATTTTTCAGCATATATATATATATATATATATATATTCATACGAACATTTCTCCTTCCTTGTTCTGTTCCCATGCCTGTCCACTTCATATGATCATATCCATATTCCTCCATATGCCTAGAATGCCTTCTGCTCACTCTCCCTGTCTGTTGGATTCTTATATATTCTTTGAATCCAAACTTTTATTTGCCATTTCCTTTAAGCAATCTTACCTGACATTTATAGGTAGTGTTGACCTTTCTCCTCTGAGATTTTACATAATAACTGTGTTTTTTTCTTAGGAACTTATATAATTTTTGTACTATATTATTTGTGTGTGGCTCACAAATCCTTACTAGAGTATAAATTCCATGATGTCAATAGTCCAATTCTTTGGTAAACTTTATAACTCTCTTAATACTCTACCTGTGGCAAGTATTTAATGAATGTCTGTTGATGAATTACTAAATAATAAGGTGGAGATTTTTTATGATGAAACATTGTAGTTTATGCTTAGAGTTTATGAGCTCCCTTTTTAAAATTGCCATTTGACTTGTTAATTCTCAAGATACATTCTGATGTTTTATTTTCCCCAAAATTAATAGGAATGTACAATAGCTTTCTCTGAAACTCACTCCATTTTATCAATTAAACAATAAGATTATGCTCATTTCTCCTCCAGTATAAAAGACCTCAGTTTGCTTTGCTTAAATAATAGCTAATATTTATGTAGTGTACTATGTGCTAGGCATTGTGATAGGCACTTTATAATCATCTCATTTGGTCTTCACAATAATCCTGAAAAGTAGGTGCTATTATTATTCCCATTTTACAAAATGGAAATGAGGGAAAGATTACACACAGCTACTAAGTCTCTGAGATTACATTTGAACTTATGTCTTCCAGACTCTAGATACATAACACTATACACTGGTTATATTATTTATTATCAGTGAAAAAAATAAAATTAAAAAATAAAATATAAATTATATATAATATAAATAAATATAATGAATACATTTTAAAAAGAAATATTTCAATGTTTCAACAATGTATTACAGGGAGAAAAATCAGAATCATCAGTCACAGCAGCTAACTTCTTTATACATTGTTCTCCAATGATTCAACTCTCTTAGGATGGCATTGAAAGTGTCTCCTGAAGAAAATAGGTTATTTTGGGTTTTTTTTTTGTTTTTCTTCCCACAAAATAGACATTAAGCTCAGATTACTTAGTAAATATTTCTTCATATTCTTTCCCCTTGGTATTGAAATCACTGTTTTCAGGAAGGAATTTGTCTTAGGCTGATGGTCCTCAACTAGTTGCTCTCCAGTGTAGGATAATGAGAAAAGCATTAGTTATGGAGTCATGGGAGCTGGATTCAGATTCTTTCATAATTATGACATGTGTGACTTGAACAGCCAACTTAACTTCTTTGGGCCTTATTTTCTTCTCTGAATTCACTTCTGTCTATAAATAAGCCATCCTAACAAGTTTGATTTCTAGCTTTTTGTCAGATTCCTCACAGATAATGATTAAATTGCTAATTTCCCAAGATTCTAATTTTTTTCTTAAAGATACAGTAACAGTGGCCAAAGCTCTGTAGAAGGCAGTGTTGAAGTTTTCTTTAGGTATAAAGAGTTTTGGTTTTCATTTAGTTTTTTTTTTAATTGTCTAGCTTGAATTTCTTGATAATTGACAGGTTCTCTGAATTCTCCAATTAAAACATTCAAATTTTAATAATTTAACATCTACAACATGTGATTAACTGTTTTACTGATAAAGATTTAAAGTGGAAACAAGGCATAGTTCCTCCTTTTAGGAGTAGATACATTAATAGTGGAAATAAATACACAGAACTATAAATGCACAAGAAAGATCCAAACAGCACAGTGTAAGGAATTCAAAGAAGGAAAAGTCATTTATTTCTATCAAAGCTGAAGATTTCCTAAACCAGTGGTATCTAATTTGGGCCTTAAGAAAAACCTGAAAGGTAAGGGTCTATCAGACCTGGTGTCATATGGAACTTTTCCCTCAAATCATATTGTTCCCTTCACCTTTTCCCCAGCCAGCTAGATGCTGATCTTTACTTTTCATCTATCCTCACAAGAGCTGAATATCCCTACTTTACTCAAATTTTTAGCTCCACTCCCTTCTTCCCATAGTAATGCACTAAGTCCACATTATTTTCCAGATGTAGGTTAGAGAATCTCCCTCAAATCACTTGGATGACCAGGGGTTCACCATCTACAATCCTTTCAGTTAGATGGAAGACAAATCATTTGCTGTGTCACTGAGAGATACAAAACAAGGGCCTTTGCCATCTGCCTTGATGATAATATACTTCAAGGAATCCTGAGACTTGAAATCCATCCTATCATTGCATCCTAAGGACCACTGGACCTTTGCCAGATGTCTTGCAGCTGAATATGAGATCCCTGAGAGCAGAGACTGTGATGTTTTCCTATTTGTAGTCCTAGCCTTTAACACAATGCTTGGCACTTAGTAACTAATTAATGAATGCTTTTTCATTCATTCATGAGTGTGAAGAAAATTTTGGGAATGGGAGAATAGTGTAAACTAAAGCAAAGAAGTAGGAAACTCTAAGATATCTAGGAACTGTGAACTGTTCATATTCATTTTCACTGAAATTCAGAATGTGTGAAGGCAAGTCATTTTGTGTAAATATGTGTTAAGGCAAAAAGAAATGATCTCTCTTGATTTTCCTTTTTCTTTTTGAATGGTCAACTTTTTGTGGGTGTGGGAGGATGGGACAAAAATAATCTTTAAGCCATGGTTAGCATAGCAACAGAGAGGTCTTAGCATGTGAATTCTATACCGAGCTTTTTGGTTTGTCATTTTGTATTGGAATTCTTGAACACAACTAGCAAAACAGACTGTTGTGCTAATATAAGTACTTTGCTTCTCTGAGACATCATTAAGTACTTACTTTTTACTTAGTCTAAGTGATATTATTTCTCTCCAGTGGGACAGGTGTCACCCCACACCAAAAGTGGAAGTGCTTTACAAATATTTTATTATTTGGTCCTTATAGTAACCTTGGGAAGTGGGTACTATCATCATCCCCATATACAGCTAAGGAAAGAGATGCAGGGTAAAGAGCATGCCCTAGGTCATAACATAGTCTCTAAGAGTATGGGGCTAGATTTAACTCAGGAAGATGAGTCTGTCTGTAGGTCTAGTACTTTATATCCCTTATACCACCTTGCTGCCTGATAGATGTTACTAGTTATGTCCATTTGAATCTAGTGAACTGTTTTTCTTGACTAGGTTTGTATTGCAAAAAGATGGGTGCAAAATGCATAAAAGGATGAATTAAGATATCCAGAAAAAAAGTGGATTTTTTTTTTTTTTGATAATGGTATTTTTTTCTTGTATAGAAACATCCAATCCCCCAATTGTATTTGCTTAGGACCAAATTTTGGGAGATTAGAGGCAAATCTTCCAAAAATAATCATATAATTTGGTCCCCAGATAATGAGAGATTTATTTCAAGTATTCGCTGAGTAGCCATAGACAGCAATGGTAGTCCTGTAATGAAAGTCATTTTCACAAATTCTTATCAGTCCTGTAACTCTGCCTTTTTCATTATCTAAACAATGGAGCAAATATAATTTACTTACACAAATATTGTATTGTATAAGACAGTGGAGCAAATACAATTTATTTACACAAATATTGATAAGAAAAAAAGCATCATAACTACTTCACCTAAATACATGGTCATATGTTTATGTATATTTGTATATGTGTGTACATTATATATAAATATAGCAGATTTTAGTGGATAGAGCTAACATTTGAGTCAGAACTACAATATAGTTGAATGATAAAGAGTATTTCTATTTAAATTCTTTATCTTTATTATTTATGACAGGATCAATTTTTTTTCAGTCTTTGAATTCTTAGTTCAATGTAAGAAAGCCATGTCTATACTCACTAGCATATCAAGGAATGTAAGGAATTGAACTATCATAGGCTTTATTCTTATTGCTCTCTGACTCCTCTTCTACCCTTTCATATCAGGTCTCACTATCATTCTCCTGCCTTGAAACCCTGTGCCTGCAAGTCCATAATCCCCAGTTTGAGTCCTAATTTTTCAAAATTGGGCCACTCTGATTTACTGAAATGAAAAGGAAACTAGGAAACAGTAGGGAATTTACTGCTTTATCTATCTTTTTCTTTAAAAAAAAATAGAATGGAATAGCTGCAGACATTGAAGATGCCTAAAGGAATAGAACCTTCTTGGCCAACAATGATATGACCTGCTTTATTTTTTTTTTCCATTTGGCATGTAACATGAAGCAACACATACAATAGATTTTAGGCAAGAAGAGAGATGTCATTTTTCTCAAATAAATGGGTCTTGAGAACTCTCCATATTTAATTTGACAAGAATTTATTAAGCACCTATTATTTGCAAATATGCCTTTCTAGGTGTTGAGGATAAAAAAACAAAAATGAAACAGTCTTTACCCTTAAGAAACTTATATTCTCCTTGAAGGGATAAATATGTACATAAATAATAATAATAAATTAATTAAAAATTAAAAATTAAAAACAGTATGTCCTGGGGCCATGAGTAAAAGTAAATTAGAATTATAAGGGAGTATCTTGTATGGTACAAGAAGGATATAAAGCAATATGTAAGAGAAATACTTTTTTTTATTGAAAAATAACCTCTTGTGATATTAATAGAAACCCAGATCTTTTAAGATGAAGTCATACTTCAATTGACTACAAAAGTAATGCATTTACATAGCACAGGGAAGAAATGGAATATTCCTTTTACTTTTTAATATGATCCTATAGTTGGGCATGGTGGCATATACCCCCAATCCTTGCTACCAAGGAGACTGAGGCCAGTGGTTGTTTTGACCTCTGGGTTTCTGACTTGCAATGGGCTAAGCAGATTAGATGTCTGAATTAAACCTAGGATCAATGTGTTGAGTACTCAGGAGTGGAGTTAGGAAGCACACCAAGTTGCCTTGGAGAGGGGTAAACCAGACCAGGTTGAAAATAGCAGACTAAAGCTCTGGTGCTAGTCAGTAATGAGATTGGAATAGTAGTAGTCACTGTATTTTCATTCATACTGGGTGAGATAGGAAGCCTTGATCTCTAAAAGATAATAAAAATTATGTTGAGTATATCATATGTGCCTAATATATAGCTGTGGCTCTGACCACTTAACATTATTTACCAGCTAGGTATCAAACTATCTAGGTTTATTAGCATTTTCCCAATGACTGACTTTTGTTTCTTATGATGTACTTCCCTTTTTTTCAATTTTGAAGGTTTATATAATGTAGAAGGTGCAAACACAATCATATAAGATAAATAGCTAAGGTTTCATCAGCACTACTTAAATATAAGGGAACTCAAGCTTAGAGTGGTATAGTTGTGTTTCTCTAGTCACACAATAATCAAGTGTCAGAGTTAGAATTTATCATAACTTACATCTTTTTTGATTCCAAAGTCAACCCTATGTCCAAAATACCAAGATGCCTCTTAATGTTGCTATGTATGATTTCAAATTTTTCAGTTACCTCATTAGATTCATAACTTTATTTGTTGTAGAGTAAGGTGAAAACTATTTGGTTCAGTTTTTCCCAGTAGTACTATATGGATCTTCTCCTATGCAACCTATTGAAGGACTGGAAAATATAGAAAATCACTCTTTTTATTTCTTTCCCCTTTCTCCTTTTTGATTTCTTGTTCTTGAGTTACCAGCTTCTTTTGTAGAGTGATCAATGAAAGTGACAAAGTTATCCTACTGTAATTTCTGAGTTTTTCAATTTTCTTTTTAGGTCCAATGTTCCAGTTCAGGTGAACCATCAGTCATTATCTATTGATATACATTTTTTTTACATTGTTCCCATGTATCATTTTCCTTCAATCCATTAAAAACCAATTGCCTCCTATGAATGATGTCAAAACTGTACTATTATCAGCATGCTAATTCAGTTCAAGAAATGTTAATTGTCTGCTTTGTAAAGAGCATTGGGTCATAAGCTGAGAATATACAAATTTAGAAAAGACACTGGCCAGGCTCTCAGGGAGCTTACTTTTTACCCAGCTGATATTAAAACTATAAGCAATTATAATACATAACAAGTACAAAAGAAGGTTCATAGAAAATACAATGCAAGACTCAGAAAGGGAAAGATCACCAATATCTAGGGAGAATCAGGGAATGCTTTGAGGAAAAGTTTCTTCTTTAGGCAATATTTAAAGGATGTAAAGCAGTTCAACAGGGAATGCCAAGGAAGTGGGAAAGGCATTTTAGAAACGTGAAATAGCATGAACAAACATAAAGACAGGAGAGATTGTAGAGGAATGATGTGCAGCAAATGGAACAGATTGGCTGGAATGCAAGGATTAGTCTGGGAAAATAAGATGGTGCTAGACTGTAGAAGACTTTAAATGCTAACTTCAGGTATTTGAAGTTTACTTGGTAAGATTAGGAGACCATTGGAGCATGTCAGTGAGGCTCTATGAAAGGGGAAGATGAATCTGGCAATTATACAAAGAATTACAAGGAGAGAGGTTGAATGTACAAAGACTCAAAAGGGGATTATTCTAAACATTTACTCAGCTGGTATGTGGGATTAGACTAGTCATGGAAGCAAAAATGGATAGTGAGGAGGGGAAAGAAAGTGCAAAAAATAATGCCTAGGTGAAATTGTTAGGAAGTAATAACTATTCCAACCACTGTGAACTTTGGGACATCAGAAACAGAATGAGTTTTGGTTTGACACATGAAGAATTGGAGCCAGAAGAAGCCTTAGAGACTGTTACATCCAACCCTTCCCCTTGTTTCATGAATTATATAAACAGGACCCAGAAAGGTCAAATGACGTATTCCAGCCCCATAGCAAGTAGCAGCTCTTGGATACAAACCCAGTGTCTTTCCCCTGAATTACAGTGCCTCAAACTGCCTCTCAGAAAGATGTGACAGTCTCTAGATTAGTATCTCCTGCTTCCTTTCTCATTCTCCTCCTGCCTAATGACATCAGTCTAGCAGAGAACTTTGCTTAATGGTTTGGTTTCATTCAGGGAAGGGAATTCATTTTCTTCTTGCCATTTTCATCAGAGCAGTAGATTAGGCTACAGTCCCTGATTACTTCATTCTGGAATCTTTCCTTATGACCATCACCAGTGAAACATTGTAGGGTGTTTTGTCAGCTTAGAAAAGATAAAAACAGGAGAAATGAGATGAGGACAGAGTTCAGAAACGACAGGCCAGAGACTCTCTCATGTGGGAAACTAAAGCCCAGGATCTGTCAAATAAAACTACCCCACCGGTCATACTGGGAAACTGCTCCTTCCCTTGGCCTTTGCTATAAATGCTGAAATGTGACCTTTTATTTCAAATGGAGTCATTGTCAGTCAGAACACATTAAAAGCACATCTTGTAAAGAAATGACCTCAGGCAGGAGGTTGACTGATTCTCACACCATACCTCAGTCCTATGTGATATTTATTTATTTCCCAATGATCACAGAATCATTAATCTAAAGTAGAAAACTCTTCAGAAGCCTTGTAGCCCAACACTCTTATTTTAAAAATAAGAAAAGTGAAGCCCTAAAATTGGAAATAAATATCTTGTCTAAAGTCATACAAGTAGAAAATAGCAAGTTGGAATTTGAACGTAGTTGGCCACTTATCTATCATTAGTAATAATAATGATGATGAACAAGAGCTAGCATTCTTAAAGCATTTTAAAGTTTGTAAAGCACTTACCATAACAAATATCATTTGGTCCTTGAAATGACCCTCTGAAATAGGTGCTTGTTACTATTATCCCCATTTTAAAAATGAGAAAACAGAAACAGAATACTTAAGTAACATGTCAAGGTAATGTAACTAGTATTTTTCTGAGGAAAGCTTTGAATTCAGGTCTTCTGGACTTCAACTCTAGTATTCTACCACTCTGCCACCTAACTAGACAGCTATCTCTTTTAGGTCTAGATCTGCAATTCAGATCTTGGGATCCTTGAGAATCTTTCTAAATATATCTAGCTCTAAATCCTATCTTCTCAAAGAAAAAAGACCCTACATTGGTCTAGGCTTTAGAATGGTCTCAATGGTCTGTTCAGTTCTTTTCTAGTCCCATTTCTTTATGCATCTGTACATGTGAAAAACATCTTTAACACATTTCTCATTGTGAACAATGAGTAGAACACTAGATTTCTAACATTTGATTGTGCTTCTTCAGAATATACCCTACATACATTGCTATTGATATTTTACTTTCATTTATTTTGTTTTTACCTGTTTTCAAAATTGCCTTTTTTTTTTTTTAAGTCTTCATCGTTAAGGTTGATCTAGGTGCCAGTTCAAAATAACCACTTTAATATACCTCCAGTGAAAGTCATGTTTTCCCACTGCACTCTGTGCTTGGAGACATATATGAAAAAGAGCCATGGGAAATAGGAATAGAAGGGAGTGATTTTTCCATTTCTTAACCTGCCTGCATGTGGGCTGATTACTCTGGGGATTAAAAAAAAACAGACTGAAACTTGGTAGAACACAGACAGATGCTGGCTGCAAATGCATTCAAAATACTCCTCAGTATAAAATTATCCCAAACTTGGAAGATCATGGAGCCCAGCTTTCTTTCTTCCTTTAGTTCATTCTCTCTAATTTTTAGTGTCTTGAGACAGGATTCAAATAAAATGACTTAGCTCCATGAGCCATTCTTTTTTGTTGAGTATCCTGACTTTTCCCTCCCCCCACACACCTCCTCTTCCATTATGTTTTGAGGATTTAATTTTAAAGCTTAAACATACATTCCATGGCTACAAACCTTTTTGACATCAGCCTGCTCCCAAAACCTAGAAGCCAAATTTCTCTTATAGATTATATGGTAAAAGTGAATTGGTGTTGATTTGCCATGATAGGATTGCCATGACAAGAGGCCCCACACATCACATTTGTAGTGAGAGCAAAAGAAATTTAAATACTTGGAAAAGAAAGAATAAGGCTTAGCCAAGTTTTCACTCCATTCATCAACTACTTGTAATTCACCATTGCAGTTCAATTGGAACAACTCTAAATATTGAAGAGACATGTAATCAGCACTCAGGGCCCTTTAAATAAATAAAACATGGAGAAATGAATGCTTAATATCAATTTAAACAATTTAAATTGCTCAGGTTGAGTAGGGTATGGATTAGCCTCCATAAAATTAAATTATCCAAAATGGAGTTTTCCCATTATTATCCTGTACTGCATCTAGAAGAGGATATATTGCTTTCAAGAGATGCTTAGAAGACCCATGACTTCCTTTCTTTTTATTCTGAGAATAAATCAGCAGTTCCCTGAAATTCAAATTTAAGAGGAAGAATATTTTATGATGATGTTTTCATTCCTTTGCAGGTATATGAAATTATTTATGGAGCATTTTTAAAGTGAAAAAATACTGCAAAAATGGTCAATTCTTATGTTGCAATTAATGAAGTTTACTGCCTATCCTTTGAGAACTTGTGGGAGGGGGTAGACAAGCTCAAGAGGAGCAGAGGTGAAGCTGCTGAAAGACAAAAAAGCTTTCCTTACCTCATATCCATGTATCACCAACACATGAAACTTAATGCCATTCCCTTTTTACTCTCACTACTATTGTCATGGTTCTCAACTGTTGGCAACAACACAAAGCCAAGAACAATTTTTAGGTCACACAGAGACACACACACAGATAAATATACAAACATATACTAATGTGTGTATTTGTGTATATGTGTGCATGTATGTGGGAGAAGATAAATTAGATGAACCAATTAGATTTGGTTGTCCAAACTACTCATTTGCAAAGTCTGGAAATGTTACAGAATAAATACTCTCTTCCTCTTTATCAATAAGGTGAAGATTAACATCACTCATTTCCCACTAGTTTCCCATCCCGGGGCATGCTCACAAGCCAGTGTTCTGGAGATTGAGAAGCAGGGTGGCTCAGTGGAAAGAACATACTTGTTTGAACTTGACAAAAAGTCACTCTGGTGCATCTCAATCTTGGGTTCAAGTCTCCAGGATCCTTAGAGTTATTCTGGAATCTGGGTCTGGCTTCAGATAGGTTCTTCAAGGTAGTGCTCTTAAACAGTTGTTCCAGGAAGCTTAATCAATTGGCTTAGAGAAATCTAAATGCTTTAAATTGAATGCCCTGGTCCAAACTGGCTGAAGTCATAGGGACCCATAGGAGAAGAAGGAGAAAGAAAAAAAAACTCCTCTGACCTTGACTCTTGCATCCAAATATTACTTCATCAGAATTATTCTTAGCAGATGTTTCTTAAATGAATTTCTTCTCTCTCTCTTTACCCTTATTTTTGAACATTAGGTTTTTTTGTATATTAATATCTAGAGCATGAGCTCTTTTTTATAGCAATAACCTCTATTTAATTGAGTCAGTTAGCATTTATTTAGCTCCCATTATGTGTCAAGCAATATACTAAGCTCTGAGAATGTAAATAAAGGCTAAACTTTTCCAAATCATATAAATGCAATCTCTGGTCTCCTGTTTTCATGGTATTTAGAGCTTAATAGGGGAGACAACCTGCAAACAACTATATACAAAATATGTGTATGTGTGGATATATGTGTCCGTGTACAAATAATAAATTGGAGGTAACCCAGAGGGAAGGCATTCTCACTGAAAACTTATTATACTTGACTCCTGTCTTGCCACACTGGCCTACTTGTAGTTCCTCAAAAAAACATTTGAGCATAGACCCTTGCCTGCCCTCAGGGAGTACACATTCTATATCTAACTATAGGTATCTCTATATACATACATATACTCTATATATACTTTGTCTCTCTCTCTGGGTCTCTGTCTCTATCTTTCACATATATTATTTATACACACACACACACATATATATGTATATAATGAAAAATAACATGTAAAAAATACCAAGGTATATAAAATATATGTGTGTTTTTATGTATATTGGGGGAGAGACAGAGATAGACACACACACACACATAGATAAAGAGAAAGAATTGAAAATAACTAGGGAACCAAAAAGGGGTGGCATTTGAAAGATCCGATGCCAGGAAGGAAGGTGAGGAAGGAAGGGAGGAAAATTTTAGGCCTGGGAAACAGCCAGGAAAAGCACTGTTGAGGAAGATGAGTGCTGTGTATGAAGAATACCAGGAAAGCCAGTGTCTGCATTGGAGAATACATAAGGGAGTACATGAGTGAAAGGTAGAAAGGAATCAAGTTGTGAAAGCCTTTAAATGGCAAAGCAGGGATTTCATATTTTATTCTAGAGGTAATAGGGAACCGCTGGAGTTCAATGAATTAAGTAAACATAGTAAGTGCTTAATAAATGCTTGCTGATTGACTCTCTGTGGAAGACTGAGTAGGAAGCTTTTTATGAGGTTTGTATAAATCTCTCATCCAGGCACTTATATACATTGGCCCAGATCCAGACACCAACTTTACTTGGCACCTCAAAGAATCTTGCACTTTGTTTCATTGTAAACACCCGTGGAATCAGTAACACCTGTATTTAAGGATTCAAAATCCAACAGAAGAGGGTTGGTTTGGGGGTCTCTTATCTAGGATATATGGCACATTTCTTCCAGTTATTTCTGAATATTTTAAAGTAATACTGACATAATTGAGGCATCTATTATCCACCATGCTTAATTTCCCTTTGATGTGAATGGAAAAAAAGACAACTACCAATCAGGCACAACAGATCGAGAGAGGAATAGTAGGGAATTACAGGGATTATCTCAGAATCTTAAATTGAGTTTTTGATGGTTAGGAATAACATTTTGCAAAATTGTTTACAAAGTGCATTTTTCTCTTCTTTGTTATTTCAAAATCTTTCACAAATGTGAGATGCCTAATGAGTAGAGGCAGCAATCATATGTTTAATTTATTTTTATCACCCCATCTAAGCACCTGGATAGTTTTGTAATATAAATATAGAAATTTCTACTACCCAGTGTTACCACCTGCCTTTTAGGTTAAATGGATTATAAGTTGCCCTGGGCTAAAATGTTATATTAATCATCCTAAAATAGCTCAGGTGACCAATTATGATGAACGGAGATCTAAATTCCATTCTCAGGTTCATCAAGATAAGGATACCCTTCAAGCTTCTCTTAGTCTATTTCCTATGCTTTCTAGGGTTTAACAGTGGTCTTCAAAGTATAAGCAGGGAATGGATTGGCTGCACCCACTAGTAAGATTTGACTGAAGTATGGATACATACTTAGTCTCTGAGCTATTAAAATACATACATATATATATATGTATATATATATATATATGGAGAGAGAGAGAGCTATTGCTCACTTACTTAAATTTGATTTTGCACTGAAAAATCTAGATTCCTATAGAACAGGAATTCTTAACATTTCTTGAGTTGTAGAAACTCTTGTGTACTCTGGTGAACTTTATGGACTCCTCTGAATAAAGTTCATAAAATAATTGATAGAGATACAAAATTTCAGTGTGAGTTTAGGAAAAAAATAAAATATATTTTTATGAAGTATAAAAATTTAAAAAAAAGTTGTCCAATATGAAAACTATCCCTGGAACTTTTGGGGACCTGTTAATAATATTTGGTATTTGATCAATAGGCAATTACACTCAAATTTCCTTTTTTAATTTCTGTGAATTTGCTAGTTTCAATACTGCTTCTACTAATATAGATCACAGCAACTCGGCTATCTTTGGAAATTTGTCAACACCTGACAACCAGCCTCATGCTGATGGACTTCTATGCATTTAGTCAGATTGGTTCTTGGACTTGTTATCCACTTGTGTCTGCTCTTCATGATCCCATGTGGGTTTTCTTAACAAAGATACTGGAGTGGTTTGTCACTTTCTTCTCCAGATCATTTTATAGATGAGGAAACTGGGGCAATCAGGATCACATGACCCTACATCACACAGCCAGTCAGTATCTGAGGCTGAATTAGAACTCAGGTCTTCCTGACTATAGGCCTGGCCCTCTTTCCACTGAATCACCTAGCTGCCTTTGCTTCTTGGACAAGCAACAATAAATCCACCTTCCTATTAGATGCTTTTTTTATTTTGGTAGCACATTTCCAAGTTTATACTCTGCATGGATACCCTTTAAAGATCCCATACCTTTCTATAACATTGAGACAGTGGAAGAAGACTTTAGTGAAGTTTTTTTTTTTGTTTGTTTGTTTGTTTTGTTTTTTTGCATATCAGGGACTTAAATGTTTCCTGAAAAAATTAATAAATACATCTTCTAAATGATATACAATAACAAAAGTGCCTAACAGAATATTGGTGACCTTCCTCTTAGAGATAACTCTCTAAAACTGTAATTTAGAGAATAGTCATATAAGAACACGAATATGACAAACTTTCACATTAGGAGTTCCCTATAGGGATGAAAGCAAAGATCTGAATTTTTTTTTAAATTCAATTTTCAATTATTTGCTCAGGATTATATGGCTTATTAATATGGCTTATTAATGTGTCTTAGGCAAGATTTGAATGCAGGCCTTCCTGAATCCAAAACTGGATTTCTATTTATTGTGAGGCAACAAAGTATTGCCTCAAAGTACTACTTTGATTTTTTAAGAAAAAAAACTAAAAAAAGCATGGGGCTTTCTGTAAAGTTTTAACAATTTTTAAATTAAAAAAAAAAAAACCCAAGATGATGAGATAATATAGGATATTAGAAACCACCTAAAGGAAAGGAGACTTGATAACCTGTTTTGGAAAGTAGCTACATAAGGAAATAGAACTGTTTTCACTGATTCATGTGGCTATCCGCTATTATGCAGACTATGCAGTGATTTCTAGTAGTATTGTTCTAATTGGAGAGTAAATGAATTTGGGACTCAGTAAGGCCGCAGGTCAAGGCCAGCTTGGAAGACAGCTGTTGACCCATCACCTGTCTCTTTGGCAGGCTTAAATAAAATATGCTCTTGCAAATTAAACTGACTCTGGGTGAGAAATCCGTGACTGAATAGGTGCCCTCTGATGCTTTCCAGTTGTTGAAGGCCATGCTTGGATGAGCAGATGGATCAGTTTTATCACCATACATTTTCTGCCTTCAGAAACATGGAGGGAAAAGAGGAGGAGAAAGAAGGGAAAATCATATTTAGTCCTAAACAATATTGTGAGTTAGATAGTTGGACATCAGTACAACTTGCTCTTACATCATCTCTTGACTAAAATATCACTTCCCCTACCTATTAGCTGATAACTAAAATACCTAGAATTAGTTATTATGATTAAACCAATGCTAGAAATTAATGAAATAGAATCAGAGGACCTAACTTTCAAATGTGTTGAATGATTCCTACAAAAGGTTTTTTTAAAACTATAATCCATCATATCCCTGCCCCAAGCTGTTTGCCACTTCCAGCAATCTTCTACACAATTGTCAAAGTGATTTTTTTTCTTTTTTTGCCAGAAGAGCAGAACATTCAAACATGTCACTCCCTTACTCAAAAAATTCCACTGCCTCCCTATTGCCACTAGGATAAAAATATGAACCCTTTTGTTTGTCTTTTAAATCCTAGTGTATCCTGATTCCATTCTATATTTCTAGCCTCATTTTGCTGTCACTCTCTCTTCTCTCTCTCTTTCTACATACAACACTCAATCTTTCATCTCTATGTCTTTGAACTGTCTGTTCCCCTAAGGGCAGAATCAGAAAACCTTTACTTCCTTCCAGAGGTAGTTTTTGAAGTACCAATTTCAACATAGTCATTGCTAATTATTCCAATTGCTAGTGATTTCCCTTCTTGATTGCATTAAATTTATTTTCCATTTATTCTGTGTACACACACACACACACACACACACACACATAGGCACTCAATAACTTTTTGTAAGAGTACAATCTCCACTAAAGAGGTGTTTCATTTTTTTCCCCTTTGCATCCCTATCTCATACTAGGTGCTTAATCAGTTCTTTTTGATAGATTGTGAATAAATTTTATTTTGATTAATACCTTTAATTCTATAGCTTCTGCCCTTCTTTAATAAAGCTCAGTGAAACCACTGGGTTAAGAGTGAGAAGTCAGGTATAGGCTCCTGAAACAGTATAAAGTGTATAGATCTGAAAACAGAAAATGAAATATAAACCCAACACAAATGTGGAAGAATGTGTTAGGTTAATTAACATTGCCAAGAAAGAGAAAGTTTTATCCACCATCCAAATATAAGTTTATGAAATACATGTTTAAGAAAGAACCATGTAGACAAATTCACCCATATTTGTAGGATACAAGAAGACATATAATTATCATTTCACTGCCATCTACTGAGTCCTTTTCTTTGTCTGGCCTAGGGAAATGAAATTTCATAAATAATTGTTCCCAGGAGGTTGGCTTTATGCAAATGACTAGCCAGATCTCCTGGTTGTCCACAGACCTTATGTGATATGAGTTAGAAAAAGAAAACATATTTAATCTAATACTCATTAAGCAAATTATAGCTGCCATTGAATGTACCAGACATTAGTAGATCACACAAGACCAAATTATTGTTATAGGTAGAATTCTGTTGGAATCATGAATATTCTTCAATCATTCTAGTTACTGGAGTATCTTCTCATTCTAGGTAAAGATGCTTTATCTAAATAACATTTCTCCTTTCCTCTGTAGGTAGATTTTCACAGAATTAATCAAAATGTGAACCTAGTATCCCTACGTCTTTCTTTATAATGATCCTTCTACCATCTTGGTAGACACATTTGAGGGAGAAGTAATTATTTTCCTGTGCTTTTTTCTAATCACAGCTGATCTAGAAATCAAAATATACTGACAGGAAATTGTTATTAGCTGCTACTAACAATATTCATCCCCCACTCATAACTTTGGAATATGAATCTTTGGTCATTTAATGAGTCTTTGTAATGATGCCCAAGGAAGGTTAAATGAAGAACTATGGAAGGGAAGATATAAAAAGATATAAAAAAAAAGTCTGGTTTAATAATCCAGATCAGTGCATAAGGAAAGGCCTGAAAATTGTATTTGCCATTTGATCCCTTATTATGATGATTTCATTGTGAGCTTTTCTTACAATGGTGACAACTGCGCCTTCAAGAAAGCACTAGGTTTCTTGCTTATAGATGTTGACAATGTAGTATCAGCAAACATTACTTTTTCACTTAATTTCTTCGAAGTAACTATTCATCATATGCTAATATTCCATTTTCATAATTTATGTGATATTGGTATCATGAGAGACTATCATAAGAAGAACCTTTCTGATGAATGATCCAGACAGATGAATTGAATGTAGGTCTATATCATGTCTCTAGTTAAAAGGGGAGTTTCCAGGATATAGAAAAATGAAAACTGTGAAAGAGAAATTTACCTTCAGCTAGAGATTTTAGATCCCTGAGGGTAAAGTATGGAAATAAAATATCTTGAGTCATAGAACATCAAAAGTAGAAGAGACATGAGACATTGTTTAACCCAAATCTTCTTAAACTGTGGTTTAGGGCCCCATGTGGGGTCATTTAATTGAATGTGGGTATCACAAAACTATGACTATCTGTAAATGTTTGATTTGTATGCCTATGTACTTGGAGTTGCATAAAAATTTCTCAGGCAAAAAGGACTTTTGAATGGAAAAAGTTTAAGTAGCCCTAGTCTAACCTAACACCAACACTCAGGAAAGTGAGACATAATGAGTTGAACTATTAGTAGTTATTAAGAATTTAATTACAGCAGTGGCTAATGTCAATCATAAATATATGTGTATATACATGTATATATACAGAAATACATATCTTATACATTTCAAAGTTATATATGCACACATACCCCATGTATCATTTATAGGGATGTGCTTTAATTGCTTTAAAGAACATGTATATGTTATGCTTTGGAAATTAACATTTTCACATATCAATTATTATCATCATTACAAGAAGCACAACGTGAAAAACTAAAAACAATGAAACTTTAATTATGCAGTCCAATGATACTGCTGATTGCTACAAATTTCTACATATCAATAATAAAGGACTATCATCACTTATCATTCTTTGAAATTGATTGTGCATTGGACTCGATACTATGCAGAATAAAGAGAGCTATTCCTTTCAGTGATCTGTAATTTTGTTGGCCTGGTACTCTTCCAGTGACAAAGATTGGAATGGTGATATAATTTCACTGATGGTCTTGTGGAGTTGGTGTGACTGAAACACTTTATCAACCTGTGATTTCCAATCCTTTGCTGATAGAACTAGGAGATATTTTCTTCCATTCAAAGAAACTTTTGATCGACAAGCACTGTGATTTTAAGACTTTATACTGGTGGAGCCATGGTGGCGGAGATCAGACAGGATTCTCTGTAACCTCCTCTAACCTCCCCTCAAACCAACAAAATATGAAGCCTCTAGACTGATTCTGAAGCAAAAAAATCCACAATATCCGGAGAACAACACGATTCTAGAAGAAGATACTCTGGAAGAACCTCAAAACAGGTCTGTTTTAATGGGGCAGGGGGTGGCCTGCTGAACCCAGACTGCAGCACAGGGAGACCGGGGCAGGGAGCTGGAGCAGGGAGCTGGAACAGGAGTCAGAACAGGAGTGGGAGCGTTGTGCTTTTCACACACCTGGGAGTCTTCTTCGAGCCTCTTGGAACAATTTGTCCTGATTGTGGGCAGGTGGTTTGGAGGGTCTGCCTTTTGAGGGGGATAGATTGTGAACCACTGAACCCCTGATGAGCATCGTAACTAGCTGCCATTACACAGCACCTTAAAGCAATCAATCAAACAACAGGTCTGATAAGCACCAGAAATAATTCAATCAGCTGAGCTGCCCAGCCCTGACATTATTCAATCAGCAGAACTGCCCAGTTCCTGAAATAACTCAATCAGCAGAACTGCCCCAGGGCAAATTAAAGCAGCTGTCCCACCTTTGCCCTAAACAGACCTCACACCTTTAAAAAAATGAATAAAAAACCAAAAAGAGCTCTCACCATAGACAACTTTCATGGAGAGAGGGAAGAACAGACCTCAAATCCTGAGGTCCCTAAAGGTAAAGCAACTCCAGAAAAAGCCCCAAAGAGAGACATAAATTGGTCTCCATGTCACAAGGCTTTCTTTGAAGATTGCATAAAAAATCTTAAAAGAGAGTTAGAAGAAACATGGGGAAACGAAATGAGATCACTGCAAAATAAAATAGAAAAAATGGAAAAAGAATGCAGTGAACAAAAAAATGTAATTGGTCAATTGCAAAAGGAACTAAAAACAGTAACTGAAGAAAATAAGACATTAAAAATTAGAATCGAACAATTGGAAATTAATGACTCATCAAGACTTCAAGAATCAGTTGAACAAAAACAAAAAAATGAAAAGATAGAGAAAAACATGAAATATCTCCTAGGAAAAACAACTGACCTGGAAAATACATCTAGGAGAGACAATCTAAGGATTATAGGGCTTCCTGAAAGCCATGATGAAAAAAAGAACCTGGACACTATCTTCCAGGAAATCATAAAAGAAAACTGCCCTGATATTTTACACCCAGAAGGCAAAATACTCCTTGAAACAATCCACCGATCACCTCCTGAAAGAAACCCAAAAATTAAGTCCCCCAGAAATATCGTGGCTAAATTCCAGAACTATCATACCAAGGAAAAGATATTACAAGAAGCCAGAAAGAAACAATTTAAATATCGGGGAGCTCCAATTAGGATCACACAGGACCTAGCAGCTTCTACTTTGAAGGATCGAAGGGCCTGGAATCAGATATTCCGAAGGGCAAAGGAACTTGGATTACAGCCAAGAATAAGTTACCCAGCTAGAATGAGCATTATCTTCCAGGGAAGAAGATGGTCATTCAATGATATAGGAGAATTTCACCTATTTCTACTGAAAAGACCAGAACTGAACAAAAAATTTGATCTACAAACACAGAACACAAGAGAAACATAAAAAGGTAACAAGAAAAAA
>JAJPUD010009659.1:0-48736 GCA_023553655.1 Myrmecobius fasciatus
TCCCATTCATAAAATCATATTCATATCTGAAATTGAACTATTTAACCACCAAAGTCTTTGGTGGTGAGGACTTTATTTTGTAGTTCTTTGGGTACTCTTTCTCATCAGAAAGTACTTTTTGCCATAGCTGCTTTCTCTACAGGGTTTAAAGGTGAATCTCACTGTTGGACATTGAGAATGGTAACTGCCTCAGCAGCCTATTTTTTTTTTTAATGTGACTATTTGGTAGCAATTTTCAGTTATAAGAGGAAAAACAAAGATGATATAGTTTTAAAAGCATGGCCATATTCTCACAACACTTCTGCAGAAGTTATATTTTAAATATCATTTCATTTACCAGGAGACTTAAAAGAAAATTGAAATATATAATAGCTTGCTGACTAGCTCTAAAGGAAAGTGGATAAGAAACTGGGATAGGATGAATATGAGTTGATAGGGGTAAAGCTCATATCTTTGTGTTAATTGTTTTTCTTTTCTCTTTGCTGTTCCAGAACAATTCTAGGTTTCAAAAACAAATCAGAATAAACTACAGGGAACAAATTTTCCATGTAAAATCAGAAAGGCACTAAGGAAGAAGGTTTTCAAATCTAATGACCATATCTAGATTAGCTTCTTACTATAACCATAAATTTTATCTATATCCATTCTCAAAATCTGAGATGCATCTTTATCCCTTCTCCTTCTTACTGTTCTATGAAATCACTTGCCAATTCTTGTCAATCCTACCTCCACATCTCTCACATTCATCACTTCCTACTCACGTAGACACCACCCTTCTTATAATCACCATCTATCCCATTACTAATCAATGACAATAACATCCTGTTTTTCCCTATGTCTCTATATTCTATCATAACACTAGCTGCCAAGATAATTTTTGTAAAATAGTAATCTGACATGCTCAGAAGTGGATAGAGCACTGGGCTTGGAATCAGGAAGACTCACCTTCATGAATTCAAATTTGACCTTAGGCATCTACTATTTTACCTTGGGTGAGTCACAACTCTGTTTGCCTTAGTTTCTTCATATGTAAAATGACAAATGAGGATCACTTAAAAATCTTTGGTAGTTCTTATTTAATATTTAGAACTCTTTACCATTTGGCTCTAGCCATACATTCCAGAAATATTTCATAAAAAACTTCCTTTCATACTCTTTTTCCCCCATATAACTGATCTACTTGCTATTCCCATTTCCTTTCCCTATAATTTTGCAAAAGTTCCCCTTCTTTCTTCTTTGTCCTAGAATCCTTAGTGTTCTACAAAGCTCAACTCAGGCCACCTCTTCCTTCTGATCCTAAGTGTTATTCTCTATTATCTCAAGTTATATTATCTTGCCAGTAAAATGAAGAAAAGTTAAATGAACCTTCATTTTGGTTCTGTATTTTTAGAACCTAAAATCTGGGGTTTGTGTGATTAACAAAAATCAGACCTATGATTTCATTGATAAAATGGAATTTCTGATTAGGAATCTTCCTCTTCTAATGTTTAGTCTTTGAAATAACTTAGTTGTCTGCCTCAAGAGGTTTACCTTTGGGTCACGGGGCTTATGGCTATGAGTTGCTATTTGTCCTTCATTTTCTTCAAAGAAGACCAAAGACATTACAAAGAAGATGTCCTGACTTGCCAATGAATTGGATTTAAGGGAGGAAGGACTGTGCTCACTCTTAGCTTCAGAGTCATATGGATCTAGTGACCTGATATAGATCTGCTTGACTGGAGATGGCCCTAAGGCTAAGTGTCATGGGTGGGACTTGAATCCAGGTCTTCTGAGGACATTTTCCTATTCATTTTACCACATAGCTCCTATCTATATACCACATTTTCAACTAGTACATAGTAGGTACTTAATACATGTTGAATATAAATGGAAAAAGCCCACCCCCAAAGTCTAATCTTAATGATTAATCAGAAGAGAAAATGACCCATCCATTTTTGTGTGAGAGTGTGTTTACTTGAACTGCTTTTTTCTTTTCTTCTTTCTTTCCTGTCTCCCTCTCTTCTTCATTATTTTCCTTCCTTCCTTCCTTCCTTCCTTCCTTCCTTCCTTCCTTCCTTCCTTCCTTCCTTCCTTCCTTCCTTCCTTCCTTCCTTCCTTCCTTTCTTCCTTCCTTCCTTCTTTCTTTTTCCTTGCTTGCTTGTTTGCTTCCTTTCCTACCTTTTCTCCCTTCCTTCCTTTTTCTCTCTTTAGTTCTCTTTCTCTCTCTATTTGTTTCTTTCTTTTTCTCTCTTTCTTTCTTTCCTCCCTCCCTACCTCTGTCCCTTTCTTCCTTCCTTCCCTCTTTCCTTCCTTCTTACTTCATTCCTTTCTTCCTTCCTTCTTTCTTTGTTTCTTCCTTCCTTTCTTTTTTCTTTTGTTCTTCCTTCCTTTTTTTCTTTCTCTTTCTTTCTTTCCTGCCTCCCTCCCTACCTCTGTCCCTTCCTTCCTTCCCTCCTTCCCTCTTTCTTTCCTTGTTCCTTCCTTCCTTTCTTTTTCTTCTTTCTCTTTCTTTCCTTTCTTTCTTTGTGTCTTTCCTATTTATTTTTTAATTTTTGTTGTCAGATGTGCTCTCTAAAGAAAGAAAAGAAGACTATATATATGGAAATATATCATATAGATGATATAGTGGCTAGAATAAAGGATTTGGATTCAAAAAAATCTGAATTCAAGTCTTACTTTATTATCTTACTAGCTACATGACCCTGAGCATGTCAGTTAACCTCTGTCTGCCTCAGTTTCCTCCTTCTCAAAATAGGGGTCCCAGAACTGTAATGAAAATCAAATGGCATACATGTGTAAAGTGCTTTTCAAACCTTAAAGTAACCTATAAATGCTAGATATTATAATTATTTTATCATTATTATAAAATGAAAGTTATATAAAAACAAAAAACTATAAAATATTTGTAATCAAGCAAATATTTGTAAATAAATATATGCTTATTAATTGAAATGTGTTGTGATCTCTCCATTCTTATATGAAAACTTTCCACAATCAAGATTCACACTCAGTAAATTTCAGTTGCAGTTTCTGACTTTTCTGCTTTTATTATATGTCTGAGTATTAGATTTAAATAGCAATTGTCTTTTTCATTAAAGAAGACAGTAGATAAAGGGTCTAACCTAAGATAGAACCATGGAATTAGTTAGACAAAGCCAAGACAGGACTAATTGTTATTCAAAGTGGATGGCCCTTGTTCAATCCTTTTCTGGCTTATAACAGTACTCAGTGTAAGATAAACCTAGAGATTAGACATGGGTCATACAAGCCCCTTGTGCATACTTAATGGTTATTTAGCCACTCTGCTTGAATAGCTGTTGAAGAAAGCACATTAATCTGTAAAAGCAAATTATCCTCTGGGCCTGGAGCATTCTAGAGGGATATTGTACTGAGCCCAATTAAATGAGCTGCAAAGAATATATGCTTTAAAAAAAAATAAATTTATCTTTTAGAGGCTCAGAAAGTGGATACATGATATCCAAACAAGGGACTAGGGAAGAATACTTTGAAACCCAAGTTGTTTATTGGGAAGAATTGTAAAAAAAAAAAAAAAAAAATCCATTGATTTACCTTTTGTTCCAGTTAAGAGTTCTGGGGTATGACAAAATGTAAAACTTAATGAATGAACTGACAGTTCCTTTGTTAGGAAAGAAAACATCGTGGGAAATGGGAGGGTAAGACAGCCTATTCAAAACAAGTGTGACTCCATTTCTAATAACTTGTGTTTCATTTTTTTGTGATGTGTTATGCCTTATGGAAGCTCATTATCATACTTCTCTTGGCACACTATTGGGAACAAAGAAGAAGTGCTGTTTTTTCTGTAGAGAATATTAAGTGACATTGAATGCATTTAATATAATAAAGCACTTAACTGATCTCAAGCACTGTTTTGAGTACTAAGGAAACAAATTTTAGAAATGAAGAAGCATAAGTAGTCTCTGACCTCAAGGAGCATGCATTCTAGTAATGGGAGACAATACATCCACTCCAATAAACATACCTTATATGTATACATTTGTGAGTGTGTGTCTGTGTATGTGTGTGTGTGTATATTTATATATACTTATATGGATATACATGATAAGAGATATTAAGATTAGATAAAGGTATAAATATAGATATGGATAGAGATAGAGATAGACATAATCATAGCTATGGTTATCAATATAGATATAAATAGTTACAGTTATGGGTGTGATATATATGCATATAAATATAAATATAGATAGTTATATATATGAATATAGATAGCTATATAGATTTAGGTAGATATGAGTATGCACATAGATATAGTTATACATACAGGTAAATCTAGATAGTTTTATAGATATGGATATAGACATATATATAGATACAGATATAATTATATATAGATATTAATATGGAGATAGACATGATTATGAAGGTATATATATACATATATATGGATAAAGATATAGCTTAAGATATAGTTATGGTTACAGATAGAAATAAAAATAGACATGGATATCAATGTAGATGTATATAGATATAGATAAATAGGAATATGGACATATATAGATCTAGATAAGGATATAGATATAAATATAGACATATAGATACCTAACAGACATAGATTTAGGGCAATCATGGCCAAGGAGGGATAGATTGATTTGGAAAAATTTATTTGTGGTGAATGGTGTCATAAAAGAAGTACTTCCATTCTAAGAGTAATTACAGAGTTGATTTTTATCCCTGCAAAAGAGAGACGGAAGGAGAATATAATGTGGGAGATGTACTTCAAGAGTCATTGTAGTTGGGGAGGAAATGGTAAGGGAATGAATTGAAGTCTTGCTAGAGCCAGGCCTAAATATAGTGGCTAATAAAATCAATTGTAGGACAACAGAACCTCAGAATAGAAATTCTGGGAATGACCGTGGTTAGGACTTTTGGGAATAGATTTGACCAGCATGCTGGCCAGCGACAATATAGCCAAGAGATATGTTTCAAAGAAAATGTTCATTAACCCTTATCAATTAATTAAAAATCTCAATGCTATTTAGATCTTCCCTTTGTCTTCATTGCAATATACTTTGTATCATACTTCTTTTTGTGTATCTATACCTCTTTTTATATTATAATAATAATTGACATATATACTGTTTTTAGGTTTCTATAGAGCTTTATATTATGTCTGAATCTCAAAATAACTGTTAGGTAAATTATTAAAATATTGTCATTCCCCTTTATGTATATCACCAGAACCTAGCAAAATCCCTCAAATATAACAGGTGCTTAATAATGGTTATTAGGGCAGCTATGTAGTACAGTGGAATCAAAAAGACTTGTCTTCTGACCTCAAACATTTACTACCTATGAGACTCTGGGTAAATCATTCAACCTTGTTTGCCTCAGTTTCTCATCTATAAAAGGAGCTGAACAAGAAAATGGCAAAATATTTCATTATTTTTAACATAAAAACCTCAAATGGGGGTTTCAAAAGGCCAGACAGAACTTAAATGATTGAACAGAAGCAATAACAACTATGTATTAGTATTGTTGTAGTTCGTTATTTCTTCAATGAACTTTCACACTGTCCATTTCCTGACTTCAGGGTTGGTGCTCTATCCACTGCACCAACTAGCTGCCCCTGGTCTCCCCTTTTACAATTCCTTCTCCTTATCACTTTTCTCTTCTACTTTTGCTCTCCCTTTTGTTAGCCTCTCCCTTTGCTTTCCACTTTCCTTTCCTCCTTCCCTATAGGGTGAGACAAGTTTCTCTGTAAGCTAAATGAGTCTCATATTCTTTATTTGGGCCAAATTCTATGAAAATAATGTTCACAGAATGTTCAGCCCTCTCTCTTCTTTCCCTCAATTGTAATAGGTCTTTTTTGTCTCTTCATGAGATGTAATTTACCCTACTTTACCTCCCCTTTCCTCTTCTTCCAATACAATCCTTCTGGTTTCTTTTTTATATCATCACAATAAAATCAAATTATACCTACACCCTCTAAATATACCTATATTAGTGATACTGTTCTCAAGAGTTAAACATATCATCCTTCCATGTAGGAATGTGAACTTTTTAACTTTTAAAAGAAACTGTTGCTGTTGTTTTTCCTTTCCTTTTTACCTTTTTATGCTTCTCTTCAGTTCTATATTTGAAGATCAAATTTTTTGTTCAGCTCTGGTCTTTTTATCAGCAATAAGTGAAATTAATTTGTTTCATTTAATATCCATCTTTTTTTCCCTGAAAGATAATGCTTAATTTTGCTGGGTAGTTGATTCTTAGCTGCAATCCAAGTTCCTTTGCCCTTTGAAGTATCATATAACAGGCCCTTTGATTCTCTAAAGTGGAAGCTGCTAGGTCCTGGGTAATCCTAATTGTGGCTTCTCAATATTTGAATTGTTTCTTTCTGGCTGCTTGCTGAACTTTCTTTTTGATCTGATAACTCTGAAATTTAGCTATGATATTCCTTGGAGTTTTCATTTTGAAGTCTCTTTGAAGAGGTGATCAGTGAATTCTTTCAATGGCTCTTTTACCTTTTGGTTCTAAGACATCAGGAAAATTTTACTTTATGATTTTCTGAAAGTTGTTGTCTATACTACTTTTTTTTCATTATGGTTAAATCCAATAATTCTTAATTTGTCTCTCCTAGATCTATGTTCCAAGTCAGTTGTTTTTTTTTTTTCAATGCGGTATTTTACATTTTCTTCTATTTTTTTCATTTTTTTTTCTTTTTTTTTTTCCTGATGCATTTAGGCCACTGAATTTTTAAATGAGCTGTTTTGTTTATTAGGTTTTTTTTTTCCCCATTTCACAAATTCTGTTTTTTAACAAGTTGATTTCTTTTCCTATTACACCAAATCTATTTTGTAAATAATTACATCCTTTTTCCATTTCATCAAATCTGTATTGCAAGTAGCTATATGCTTTTTCCATTTCTCTGTATCTATTTTTAAAGCTGTTTTCAGATTTATGTTTTCTTTTCCAAACTCTCCTGTAAGGTTTTTCATTTTCTTTACCATTTTTCTTCTTACTCTCTTTTAATATTCTTTTTGAATTCTTCCAAAAGAGCCTTATTAGATGGATATCAATTCATATCATCCTTATCTGGAGAAGATTTGCCTTCAATGTCCTTAGGATTTGAGTTCTGTTCTTCTCTGTCTCCATAAAAGCTATCTATGGTCAGATTACTTTTTGGGGTTTTTTTGTTCATTTTTAAAGGTTGAAGTCTGCTTTTAGAGCAAAGGGGTGATTGTCCCAAGCTTCCTCTACATATGACAGAGGCTTCACACTGCCCTGGCTCTGGTACAACTGGCTTTCTTCCTGTGCAAGATGGGCATGGCCAAGTCTCGCTTTATTCTGGCATTCAGGGGCTCACTATTTGTCTTTTGTAGTTGAGTTGAATGGATTTTGCAGCTAGTCTGCTGATCCACTGGCTTCTGAACCAGGACAGAGTAGGCAATGATGCTATGTTTTTGTTAAGAGCCACCAAGTAGATTTCCCCGCATTGAAACAGAACTTTTCTGAAATTCTTTCAAAATATCTTCTGCTGGTATTTGTTACACTTCAAATATTTGTGTATTCTGCCACTCCAAAACCAGTTCATATGGTTGATCTGGTGCTGACCTGAAGGAAACTGGGAAGAGCTCAAAGAATTGTCTACTCCCCACCATCTTGGCTCTGCCCCTTCAACATTCATTTTTGCAAGATTTTGTATTCCAATTTTTCTTCCTCCTTTTTTTACTTCCCTACTCCCCAAAAACAACAAGCAATTTAATAAAGGTTATATATGTACAATCATTGAAAATATATTTCCATATTTGTCATGTTGTACAAAAAAAAATCAAACCAAAATGGATTTTTTTTAAAAATGAGAAAGAAAACAAACACAAACAACAACCCCCAAAAAGGGTGAAAAAAACTATTTTTGGATCTTCATTCACTCTCCATAGTTCTTTCACTCTCAATGAACCCTGCTTTTTTTTTTCCTTCAGATGAAACATAATATATTCTACCTCAGACTTTTACCTTTTTTCTGTGTGCATTTATCCACTTCAAACATCTTTCCTATAAACAGCATGTTGTACAGTTCTAGTTTTTAATCCTCTCTGCTATCTACTTCTGCTTTATGGGAAAGTTTATTCCATTCACATTTACATTTATAATTACTAACTCTGTACTTCCCTTTCTCCTATTTCCCCCAATTTATATTTTCCTTTTTTCTTTTACCCTTTTTTCTCACCAATGTTTTGTTTCTGATCTTGACTTCCCTCAAACTGCCCTCCTTAAATTCAATTAAAAAAAAAAAACAGATTTAGACATTTTTGTTTTTTCTCCCAGAATGCAGTCAATAGAAAAATGAGGTATCAGAGAATTAGATTTAGTAAATAGAGAACTGATAATAGTTCCTGGAAACCTAAGTATAACATTAGCCTGTTGTAAAAGAATGCCTTAAAGTGGAAGAATTTGAGAAAGACTAGTAAAATAATCTGCTCTCTTGTTAACTTATGGTATTACACACTGAAGGTCTTGGTCACTAAAGTGGAAAAAATATAGACAATGTTCTTTAGTCCTCATTTTATGAAACCACATGAAAGAGCATTGGGAGCTGAATTTCAATGTTAATGAATTTTCGCTATTTAATTTAGATTATCTACTTTCCAAAAGGGGTACCATGACTATCCTTAGTAACAGTTTCTATTAGCAATGTTAAAAACACAGTAGTAGGAAAGAAAAGCCTCCAAAATTCAAGAACTGGAGAGCAGAGAACATATCGTATTCCAACAGCTATGTCATTCCTTCAACAATAACCAAGCATTCAAAGGTTTCTACAATCTGGTGCTCCTCTATCTTTCAGCCTTCCCAGCTAAACTAGACTGAATTCTGTCCTCAAAGATTCCCTTTGCAACAATTTCCTTTCCTTAAATGTTCTCTATTTAGTGCTTGGCATGAGGAATTTCTACCTATCCTTAAAAGAGAAACTTTAACTTTAAGCCTACTTCCTCTGTGAAGCCTATCCTGGAACTAGACATTGGTAACAATATTCACACTGGCCCTCATAAAGTATAAATCCGAACTTCCACATAAACTTCTCATACAATAATTTGTATTGTATCTAATAGACATAATTCCAGGGCTAGAACTATGTCTTATCTCAATCAACATTGTGCCTCCCATAATGCTTGAGCACAATAGGAACTCAGATCTAAATTAAATATGCAATTACTTGACTTATATTTCCATATAATTACTAAAAATAATGCAGTATTTACTATTTGCTTTTAATCAGAGTGTATAATTCTTTCCTGTTGTTGTTTTGGGTGAGAAGGAAAGAAGGAAGAAAGGAAAGAAGAAAGGGAGGGAGGAAGGCAGGGAGGGAGGAAGGAAAGAAGGAAGAAAAGAAGGAAAGAAGGGAAGAAAGGAGGGACGGAAAATGGTGGGAAAGAGGGAAAATGGTGGGACGGAGGAGCAAAAAATTCAGAAGTTAAGAATTCTATGGAAAAAGTGGCCCTTTCTTTTTTTGAAGATGCTTTTTATTCATATTCAGAGCTGACTCAATTGACAACACAAATGAATATTGGACCTAAAATGCTCAAATTAGCTTTATTCTAACAGGCTTTTATATGGTTTCTGTGAAGTATATGAACTGTTATTAAAAAAAAAAAAACATAAATGGTGTCTCTTTACCTTGGGTCACTCTCTATAAAGGGTTCATGGAATGTAAAGTCACAGTCTGTAAGAGAGACGAGACCAAAAAAGAAAACATCTTGCTTTTTAAAGAGATATATGACTAGAATTTGAGTGAGAAGAATTACCTAACAATCTGGAAATCAAATCAAATCAAATTAAATCTGGACATGAAATCAAATCATTTCTGAAGAATCTTCAAACTCTATGATACTCTTATATGAATCAGATGAATGGTAGAAAGAGAATTGCACCTGAGTTTAAATTCTCCCTCTGATGCTCACAGACTGTAGGTAAAATATCTAACATCTCTCAACCTTGCTAATTATGTAACCTTTTAAGGTTTGTTAGTCATTTTCCTCAAAGCAATCCTGTCAAGCAAGTAATTGATATATTATTATTATCAACCCCATTTTGGAATTGAGAAAATTAAGGCCAAGAAGTTTTCAATGACTGGAGTAAAGACAAGGAAAAATTAAAGTATCAGTATCCAAGATTCAAACCTAGTTGATGGAAGTTTACATCCTTGTCCTTTATACATAACTTAATGACTTTGTTTCTTTATCTGGAGAGCAATATTTGTGTGACCAACTATACAAGATTGTTTCAGAAAATAAAGTTTTATAAATCAGACAATATTATATAAATATGAGTTATTCTTATAGAGTTTAGTTTCTTTCACAGGAAAAGGGATTTGATGAATACTTGATGACTGGTGAATTTAGAAGAAATCCAGAAATTGAAACCCAGGACTTTATTTTCACAAAAATTTCTACCTTTAACTTCAAGTCTATGATGTCAGGTTGATAGATTGGGTTCTCTAAAATATGAGGAATCCTTAAATTCATGAGTATGATTGGAAAAAATGTAAATTAAGATCAGAAAGCTCCATGTATTGGAGTGTGGTTTGTGTGTATGTAAGGTTAATGACATTTTCCATTACTTTAATATAGATACTTTTCATATATAGCTGGCCTTGCTTCCTCTTGAACTTAAAATGTGGTCATGAAAGGCCATCTATTGATGCTAATGGCACCAGCTGTTGCTACATATGTTAAAAGACAGAGAAATATTCTATTTAAAGCCATACTCTCAAGAAAGAAGTTTTACTTTGTCCAAAAGAATGTACTAGCTGGGAAAAACAAAAATAACTTTTGAGAAGTCAAGCATTTTAAGTTCATACTCTATTTTCATTATAGGTGATGCCATCAGTTTGGTGCCATAGTCTGACTCTTTTTAAGCTAGTTACAATCTATTCTCTCTGTTATCAGGAGAGGGGAGAAGGGGGAAAGAGACAAAAAGAGAAAGAGAGGGAGAAAGAGGGAGAGAGAGAGAGAAAGAGGAAGAGGAAGACAGAGAGACAGAGAAAGACAAAGAGACAGAGATAGAGATGGAGAGGGTGATAGAGATAGAGATAGAGACAGAAAGAGAGAGAGACAGAGAGACAGAGAAAGGTAGGGAGAAAGACTAGAGAATTTAACCTGGCAATCATGTTTCCTTAATATGTAGGAGATGCATTAAGTCCAATGACATTTTGAAATGTATTATAGTCACTAGAGAACTAGTCTGGAAACCAGGAAAACCTAGGTTCAAGTACCATATATGACACTGACTGTGTAACCATGGGTAAGTCACTCAGTCTTAGTGTTCTAGGCCAGGATTTCTTAAACTTTTTCCACTCAAGACCCCTTTCTGTCCAAGAAATTTTTATGTGATCCTAGTTACATAGATATATAAAATAAGTATACAAATAAAACATTTAGTGATAATAAATCACATTTTTCCAACCCCTACATTCAATTACAAAGCCTCATATGAGGTCATAACTCAGTTTAAAAAAGTGGATAATATGGTCAAATGTAAGACTACACATTTCAGAGAAAGTTTATAAAGTGCTTTAACTATACAATCTCATTTGATCCTCATAATAGTCTTGAGAGATAGGTGTTTTTTCCCCATTTAAAAAATGATGAACCTGAAGCTAAAAGATAAAAATAACTTAGCTAGGGTCATATAATTGGTAAGGGTCTAAGTCAGGATTTGAAGTCCAATCTTCCTAACTCCAAGTCCAAGGCTCTATCAACTATGCCAAATAGCTTCAAAATGTAAAACATACCTCTTGCTTCTCTCAGTGGAGGTGGACCAGCTTAGGTTTCTTGATTATACATGGCCTTTAAGTTGGTCTGTTTCTTCCATTTCTCTATCTTGTAGAATTTCAAAATTTACTCCCACATATTCTAGATGAATTTGATATGAAAAAAGAGGAGAAAGTTAAACCCTAAAGGTTGATGTTCCTCTTTTTCAGAATCTCAGGATATCAGAAATATCCCTTTTTAATACAATGGGTTACCAAGGGTTGACCTTGGGTACTTAAAGATGTGTATTCTAGTACACATGTATATGTGCTCATAACTACATAAATTAGAGCTTAAGAAGGGGGGGAGCAATTCCCCTGTTCTTTCTTTTCTTTCCTTTTCTAGCTCTTTTTAAGATGGCAAAGATGGGAATCTGAGGGAATGCCCATAAATTAGGATATGGATAAAAAAGTTATTGCATAATAAATGTGACAGAATATTGGAGAAATTAAAAGTATGTTTTCAGTAACCCTGATGCAGAGTGAAATGAACAAAATCAGGAGAATAATTTATACAACAAAGCAAAGCCAATTTTCTTTAAAAAAAATTAGGGACACTAATCAATATAGTAATCACTTATGATTCCAGAGGAATGATGATGAAACAGACATGTTATACACCTCCTAATAGAGGGGTGAAACACTCAAGAATTTAAAATGTATTACACACAGATACATATACAGGTTTTAGATATTCACTCCATGGATATGGCTAACATGGAAATTTGTTTTGCTTAACTATATATAATTGTAACAAATTTTCTTTTTTGTTTTCCTTTCATTCTCAATGGGAAGAGAAGAAAAATGGGATTTTGTTGATTAAAAATATTTTAATAAAGCTTTTTATTGTTCAAAACATATGCTGGATAATTCATCAACATTAGCCCTTAAAAAATCTTGTGTTTCAATTTTCCCTCCCTTCCCCCACACCCTCCCCTAGATGGCAAGTAATCCAATATATATTAAACATGGTAGAAATATATATTAAATCTAATATAGACATATATATTTATACAATAATTGTGCTGCAAAAGAAAAATCAAATCAAACCAGTAAAAAAAAAAAGAAGAAGAAGAAAAAGAAAAAGAAAATGCAAACAAGCAACAACAAAAAGAGTGAAATGCTATGTTGTGGCCCACACTCAGTTTCCACAGTCTTCTCACTGGCTGTAGATGGCCAATTGGAACTGATTTAAATCATCTCATTGTTGAAGAGAGCTGCAACCATCAGAATTGATTATCATATAATCTTGTTGTTGCCATGTATAATTATCTCCTTGTTCTGCTCACTTCACTTAGCATCAGTTCATTTAGATTTCTCTAGGCTTCTCTGAAATCATCCTGCTAATAGTTTCTTATAGAATAATAATATTCCAAAACATTCATATGCCATAACTTATTCAGCCATTCTCCAAAAAATAATTTTAATATAATCATTAAGAGATAAGTGGAACTGGAAAAAAATGGTACTTGACAATCAGAATATTTAGGTTCAGATGCCTGCTCTGTCATTTGTCATTTTTAACAAACAAGCTATCAAAATCACAGACCTTAATGGTTTGTTCCTATTTGATTTTCATTCTGTCACCAAATAGAAATAGTACAACCAGCCAAAGTAATTAGTTTCTCATCCTCCTGTATAATTTGCTCATTTCTGATTGAGCCTTGGTATGTGTCGTTCATTCTCAGGAGTGTTTTGTTTATCCTCTTCCAAGAATCATTCAATTTTATCCAAGAACTTTTTAAAAACTATATTTTGATTATTGTATCTCAATACAATTTCCTTTACAATCCTATAAATTTTATTGTATGCCTTAAAAAAGATTATTCTGAGGAATTCACAGGTTTCACAAAACTTGCAAAAGGCTCAATGACTTAAAATTAAAAAAAAAAAAAAAGATTGAAAACTTTACTAGACTGGATGGTATCTAAGATCTCTTCCAACTAAGATTTTGTCATTCCATGACTACATAAATGTGTCCTTTAGGAAATGGAGAAGTTAGACCTGTGATTTCATAGCATGAGAAGGTAAATAGATATTGTCCTTGAAGGACTGTGTTTAACACATACTAACTGTAGGATCCTGAGCAGTTTGCCTCTCAAGGCCTTCTAGGCTTAAGTTGCAGAGCAGCTACCTTTCTGTATTATTGAAGGAAATCTCTGTGAGAATTCCCATATTCTAGTGAAATCACAGGTCTAACAAAAAAAATAAAGAAGAGAACTATTTCAGGAGATTTTAGAGTAGCATTCTGTTAAAAGCTTATGGGACCTTTATCAAGTTTGGAGGGGAAATGCCAATTAGTAGGATTGGCCAATTTATTCAGATTAAATGAGAAGGCTAATTTAGAACTAACCTTCAACTGAACTTTTGTGGACTTCAGGAATGTGTTTCCAGTCATTATGGATTTCAACTTCAATTTCTGTCTAAAAATCAGAAATGTTGAAATACTCAAAGCCAGAGGCTGCTCTCACTGAATTTCCATTTGGAAGAAGAAACAGTAGAGGTGTTGGAAGAAATCCAGCTCATTTCTGCAGATTCAAAAGGACAGTAGTTCTAGATAAATCTGTAACAAGAGCTAGATATCCTATCCTTTCACACCTGACACACTTTTGATGAAGATCATTCGTCATTCTATGCTAGGCCTTTCTGATTTACTGAAGTCCAATATTACCCTCATCCCCTTTTTTCAATTGAGAAATGAGAATAGGGCAACCTGAAATATCTTCATGTGATATATGGGGAAAGTATTGGAAAATTATATCTTCATGTAATATATGGGAAAAGTATTGGAAAGCTATGTGGAGGTCCTTCTGCAGAAAATACTGGTGGTTTAAGGAATGAGGCCCACAAAAGCTATTTCCATAAGTTAATAAATATGAATTTTAGTGGATAGGGAGTAAAGAAAAAAGCTGGGCTTTTGGCTAAGTGCAAGGATCATGCCATGTAACTTGCAAACACAAACTGATTCATTTTCATCCTTTTTGCTTTTGCAAAGGTGAGTCCTCAGAACAAAAACTTTAGGCAACCATTTCCCAGTAATAATAATAGTCCATCCCTAGAGGTATTTTTGCTTCCTCTATATTGTCTACACATGATAATGGCTATAAAGTTTTCTGATTGTTTTACCACTCTGACCTCTCCTTTTCTATCACTTCTGATGACTGACTATTTCCACAAATATTTTAAATTCTATTCCTAAAGAAAATAACAAAAGTAATAAAACAATAATAATGGGAATAAGAGCTTCTGTATTTGAAAGAACACAATACATAAAGATGTACATTCCACTAAGAATGTACAACTTTATATCTGCAGAGCATATTAAAGATAGTCATTATATTCTTTATTTATATCCAATTGGATATTTATATCCTATATATATATATATATATATATATATCCAATAATTTATATGTAGTAATATAAGAGCATCTGTTTTTTTTCTGTTACAAGTCTTTATTTTCCAGATACCTTTCTTAAATTATAAACTGCTAAAATGTAAGGATCATATATGTTTCACTATTGTATATGATACAATTAGAAAAGTCATGCAAATAAGATCATGTTACTATATATTCTTAGTTAACTTAAGGAAAAAAGTTTTTATTTAGTGTGTAAAGCCTACTTTTCTCATTAAAGGATTCTAGGCTTCTTCTTATCCAAGTCCAAGTCACTTTTGTTAAAGATTTAATTATAAATGAGAGGCTATGTGACAGTGAATCAAAAGCTGATCTATTAGGTAAGGAAAATCTGAGTTTCTTTTCTTCCCCTGATATATACTAACTGTATTACCTGGGGAAAGTTACGAAATTTCTCAGTGGCCCAAGGAACTTTCATAAAATGTAAGTTTCAGAACTGTTGTTGATCTGCCTTAGTAGAAGGTAGTTAGTTCCTCACAAGAATCTTATTTATAAACCTTTTTTTTTTACAAAATACATAAAACTAATTTCATTTTGAGTGTAGTTATGAGTATATGAAATGTTATTTGAATGATATTATTGTTGTTTTCATTTATTAAAGCACATCCCAATCTAAGTCAGAATAGGAACTGCAAAAACAACTTCAAGGAAAACATTTGTACAAGTGAGTAAAAAAATAGTAGCAGATAGATAAAGGTAAGGTTTGGTCATGGGTAGTGTTGTTTAGGGGTCAAAGAAGTTTGCAATTTATTTTGTAGGAAGAGGAAACCATTGAAATTTTAGGGAAAGCTAAAAGGGATACTCCACGGTTTAGTTATTAATAAGAAGGTAAGAAGGTAATATTGTTTTTTGAATTTTTGTAAATCTGACAGATTCCCTTTGACTTCTATGAATGTCCTTTCACTGCCAAACAATTGGTAAGTTCTGAGGTGTTTTTCTTTTCCATCATGTAACTGGCTCACAATAAGAAATATTATTTTCAAAATTAAGGAAAAGAGCACTTGGGAGTAAAAAAAAGGTTCATTTTCTGAATTAATTTGAAAGGTTATAGAGAAGAAAAAACAATTAAATTCACCCATCCTTGGAAATAGAAACTTTTTTAGGTTTTAATAAGAGAATTATTGGGTCCTAAATGCCAATTCACCAGTGAGAATGAAGAATTGGGGCAATTACAGAGAAGGTATTAAAAACTTCCAAAAAAATCAGACTTTTAAACTGTTCTGACCTCTGTCCTAGAAATTTTTCCAACTATATTTTTGGAATGGTTACTTAATTGTCTCAAAGATTCTTCAGGATATCTTTTCAGCTTCTTTCTTAATCAGGGATTTGTGGAATGAGAATCTTTTCCCAGTGACCAACAAGCAGGCAAACACATCTCTCAATCTCAGGCCTGAGAACAGTGATACTTTAAAGAGAATGTGGAAATTTGAAATAGTATTTTTCAACAGGGGTCCAGTAATATTGTGGCTTAAGAAATTTTGTGTGTTGTAGTAGTAGATTCCTTGTGAAGTAGTCTTTCTGTTAATTCAGTACTGATATTCCTTCCTCCAGTATTTCCCTTCCTCTATAATCTAAAATAATACTCTGCACTATAGGGATTTGAATATGGATCACAATGGTATTTTCACCTTTTTTGTTGTTTTTTGCTTACTTGTTTTTTTTTCTTTTTTTTTTCATTTTGTTCTGATTTTTCTTGTGCAGCATGATAAATGTGAAAATGTTTAGAAGAACTGCACATATTTAACCTATATTGGATTACTTGCTGTTTAGGAGAGAGGGAAGGAGGGAGGCAAGGACAGAAATTTGAAACACAACATTTTGCAAGGTTGAATATTGAAAACTATCTTTGTGTGTATTTTGAAAAATAAAAAGGCACTATAAAAAGTAAAATAATGAAATAAAATAATGCTCTCGGATTAATCTTTTTAGTGTTATTAATTCTATCTCAATGCTCAATGGTTCCAGGGCAGCTTGGTGGCTCACTGAATAGTGCACAGGGCCTAGAATCAGGAAGACCTGAATTCAAATCTAGTCTCAGATAATTGATACTTTCTAGACCAATTGCCTCACAAAAATAAATTTTAAAAAATGATAATAATATGATACCCTTTTACTTCTCAAATCTAGTCAAGCTTTCTTCTTGATAATTAAGAACCTATATAATTCAATATTATTTCTGTGACTATATTTACTACTATGCTCCTATCCTCTACTCCTGCTAAATTCTTCTCCCCACCACCTAAAAAATACTATATATGGGAAAGGGGAAAGATCACTGGTTTGGAAGTTGTGGGTTCGAATCCCACCATTACTATCTGTGCCACCTTGAATAATTGATTTCATTTACTTAGGCTTCAGTTTCCTCAATTATAAACTGAGAGTGTTAGAATAAATAGCCTCTGAGATACCTTCCTTTTCTTAGTCTTTATGATGCTGCCTGCCTAAAGATTCAAGATTAGTTCCACCTTTTCCTTGAAACATATTCTAGTTTCTTTTCTCCAAATTCCTCTCACTTGCCCTCACTTTATTATATGCTCACAGAAACTTTGAGCCATAAATTCCTATACAAAAGGGCCCAGTACATTTTGGGGAGTTTTCTTCTTGTACTTCTCTTGGTTCAAAGAACCCCTAGTCAGGAAACCTAGAGACATCAACATGACATACCTATCGAAACTAGCTTTAAGATATAACCCAGTTTTCAAGCCTAGAATATTGGTCTAAGACCATCTTCATTAGTGGAGAAAATGATTATTAAAGTTTTCCCTTCCACATTACAACTTTCCCTATCACAGTTTTATGATGGTTGGAATAAGAAATTATACAGAAATTTTGAGAAGAATTTTGCAGAAGACCAGCAGACAATTCAGAAAAAGTTTAGAAACTTAGAAATTCAAAAAATAAATGTGTCATTTCAGACTTCTTCTCTGGTACAAAGGAAGGACCAAAAAATTGTATGCAGATTTTCCAGATCAAAGGGAATCTGTGCTCCTAGCCCCACAATGTGGAAGGGATAATTCTTGATCCCATATGCCTATGTGGAGGTAGAGTTAGCAAGAGATTTGTAATATAGAAAAACTCTTAATTTCTGCTGCAAGAGAGGGCTCTCTCTTCACTTAGAGACCTATGGATAGACATAAAAGACTGGGGAGCAATAGACATATAGGAGAAACCTCTTTTGGTAACTTGCCCTCTCCTAGTCCTAGAACTGGAGAGCAGAAATATCTATAATAGCAGATCACTTGGGTGAGTCCTGTCTTGATACTTTCATCTTGTTAATCAGAGCCAACACAGTCAGTACAGTGGAGGTAGATTAAGTATACAGTGGCCTCTATTCATGCTCTCATTTTAGTCAGGTTCAGAAAGCCAGCATTCAGCTAGAAATTGTGATCAGAACCTGTGCAAATGTCTAATGATTATAGACCTGGAACTAGAAGGAAACTTTAAAATCATCTATCCAAACTAAAGCCAAGACTATTTATTACACAAATACTAAGAAGCAAGAACCAATATTCAAACTCAGGTCCTGTTGATATTATTATCTCTTAACTTACAAATGAGGCAGATTAAAGTTAAATGCTTGCCTGAAGTAACATAGCTAATAAGCATCTGAGGCCAGGTTTTCTTGGCAAAGATACTAGGTTGGTCATTTCTTTGTCCAGCTCATTTTACAGATGAGGAAACTAATGCAAACAGGACTAAATGACTTGCTTAGCGTGCCATAGTTAAGTGTCTGAGGTTGCATTTGAACTCAGATCTTTCTCACTTTGGGCCTCATTTATATGATAGCCAAACCTTTATCATCACTTATAAGAATTGCCCCTTCTCCCACTGAGGTCTTACTTCTCCCACTGCTCTCTTTTGATTATACTTTCCAGTAAAAATTGAACAACTAGATCTTGGGGGACAGAACAGGAAATGTCCTGTCAAGCTTTCAAATTTAATCTTCCTAATTTATACTTTCTATATCATTTTCTTAAATCTAATGTCAGAAAATCAAGAAAATCAATAAATTCAGCCTTAATCTGTAGCATTTGCAGTTTATCAAAGTATAAATAATCACATTCAAATTCAAATTCAAAGTATAAATAATCAAATTCAAATTAGAAGACCCAACTCTAACACACCACTATTCTTCGATTTTCTATCTTTAGTTTAGCAAAATAGGACCTCTAATCTCTTGGAATTATAATCCCAATCCCAAAATCCATTGGTGTGGACTCTCTTCTCATTGGTGGAGATCAATTCCCCAACATTCCTACATGTGGGGGATGGTGGATTTGCTGAGAGCAAAAGAGAATCTCATCAGTCCTATCTGAGATTTCTACAAGTCATTGAGTTTCTTTGGATTTGGGGTAATCTGACTTCTTGGGACTTCCAGGGTAGTATGGCTGGTGATGCAATACCCTAACTGAAATCCTGGCTCCAAAGGTCATCATGGCTTGAACTCTTAGGTCCCCTGAGCATCACCTTCAGCATTTAAAAGTGGAAGTAAGCAGAAGACAAGTCCTTCCCTCTCTCTTATCCATACTGGGCATAGCAGATAGAAAGAAATCTCTGAAAAGAGGAGCATTTGGAAAAATGCAAACAATTTTGTCAATTTTAAAGATTCCAAGTCAATCAAAGAAGGCTATCCAACCCACATGGCAGGGAACTCCAAAGCTTTCAGGTTAGACAAATTGAACATACTCAAAGGTGTCTCAAGGTGAAATTACAAGATTATGAGATCTTGAATCAAGAGCTGGGAAGGACCTCAGAGATATTCTAATCCAACTCCTACTTACCCGTTTGACAGATGAGACAACTGAAGCTGAACTAGGTTAAATAAATTGCTCAAGGTCACATAAATGAATAAGCATTCAAGAAAGAATTTCAAACCAGGTTCATTGATTTAAATACCAGAAATCTTCCCACTGTATTCATATAATTTGTCAGGCATAAAGGGGGAAAAAAATCGTGTCTTTAAGTCTCAGTCTTTCAGTGTCTTCTCACCTGGACAATATGAGTATCCAAAACCTTTAGACATCTTTTCTCATGACTATTTGATTCCCTCTATCTCTGACTGTGTCCTTGTCCTTTCCCTACCTCCTTTAACTGCCATCTTTTTATAGGGATATTTTTCTAAGTGTAAAAAGAAAAGGAATACAAGTTCCAGAAATGCTACATTCTCTTGTTACTTTATTTATGTGCTTATATTTCATATCCTCTACTAGATTATAAACTCCTTGAGGGCAAGAAGTAAATTTCATGCTTCTTTAAATATCCTTGGTACCTAGCAAAGAGCTTTAGCCTTAGTAGGTATTTAATACTCATTCTTAAAACTGAGTTAATTTTTAGTCATTCCACTAGAAAAATACTTACATCTAGTGGTCAAAATTTAACATAATTGGTTCAAAATATATCTTAGCTATCTTGCCCTTAAAAAATATAAAAGAAATCAAAGGTATTCTCCTTCCTCAGGGAATCCATGGTATATTTATTGGGGAGGGATATTAGCACATGAGGTTAAAAAAAATCTCTTACAAATAACTACAAAGCAAAAAGGAAACTTCAAATTACTATGGCCCTGAAGTGCCGAAGTTACAAAGTTACAAAGCCAGATTTTATGCCTTTAAAAAACTTTTAAAGTCCTTTGATTTTTATATATTCTTATATAATTTTATTTAGCACAATGCAAATGAAATGTTGCAGAAATTTAGCTGATTAATGGTATTAAACTCAGACTGTTTGACATGATTCCATGGATTAGAAGATTCTTTTTTTTTTAATAAGCTCAAATGCTAATAGTAAAGATGTGCCTACACTGGCTCAAATGTTGGAAATAGAATGTTTAAAATAATATCATGGTTGCCCCTGGTTGAAAGATCCCCAAACAGAATCCGCATTTGGAATTACTGTTTCACATACAATGTGACATTACTCCTCCGTTTTAGAGAAGTAAAAGAACAAAGTATAAGTCTCAAGAAAGTAAGGGGACATGAAAACAGTGCTAATCTGTTTAATTTTTCCCAGATGTGTGAAGGTAATCTTGTAGAGAAGACTGAGGGAAAGAAATGAAATCAGCTCAAGCTGTGTTGGGTTGATCTTATTAGACATCAGGGACTCCAATGCACAAAGATCTTGGAGGAATGAGATATGCAATTTGGGTTGTCCCCCAGAATGATAAAGAATTTGAACTACAACATTCTAACTCTTTGTGTCTCTTTCTCTATTTGTCACAAGGGTAACATAGATTCAGAAATCAAGTTGGCAGCATCCGGTTGGCTGTGTAATTTTCAGGATGCCTGACTCTACATCTAGGAATATGAAATCATTTTTTAAATAAAACATTGCAGCAAAGTACCCAGAGAATGTAAAGAATGCTGTGTCCTCGTGAACAGTGGCATTGACAAATTGATGGCTCTTTCTTCAGGGAGCTCTACATTGAGTCCACCCTCCCCACACTCAAAAAAAAAAAAAAAAATGAAAATCTTCTCAGAATCAGCTTTGACTCCTGCAGATATGGCATTTGGAGCTGAATGAACAGCAATGCTGTTAAAACCAGAGTTTGCCAAAAACATTATGTTTTTCTTTTACAAACTCTTTATAAGGACAGTCAGTGATTCAATGGCTTAAGCTTGGTTAGTCTAGATTTCCCTCAAACAGTAAATCAATGCCATACCTTTTTTGCTTTGTGCTTTCTCCCTAATCTCTTGGATGGCTATAGAATTCTTTTTATCCCTCCCTTTAGATGACCTCCAGATACAGGCCAATGCTTTTTTTTTTTTTTTTTTTTTAAACTCAATTAGACAGAGCCACTTTGGAATGCTTGCTTTTGATAGCTGAAATATGCCTATGATGCAATGCATGTCTTTGGAGAGGTAAGTGATCAGAGTCTGCTATTCCAAAATACTTGGTCTTAAAGGCCCAAAGATACAAAGCCAATAGAGAAAATTAACTTCTAAAACACCTATAAGCAAAATCAAAATGCAAGCTATCAAAAGTTGATTGCTCTTTTTCTATGGGATTTAACCATGAGTAATATTTCCTTGTGGAAAGGCGGCTGGCTCCTATCTTATCCGCAAAACACCTGGTTGCCAGATATGCATAGTGGTATGTGAGCTGCTGTCAATTCATCTGCAGAACATCTATCCTTTGGACTTTTTGAGGCCTCAGGGTGGAATCCATAGTATTTTTTTTTAAATCATACCCCACCCCTTTCCACTACATAATGATAGTAGATTCAACATAAACCAATCATTTCCCTGGGCATTCTTTCCAATCTGTGATAAATACTCATCTGACTCCAGGCTCACTAAACATATCAAGGCTCCAAAGGACTCATCAAAACTTTACTGTCAGCCAGATGTGACTTCCCAGGTAAATATATGCAACTCCTACTCAAATGTGAGAAGCAGCATTCTTGCTAGTTTTGATGCAATTCATTATGGTACGAGAAGGGAGTGTTTATATGCTTAAGTAATGACGGCTGGAGATTTCTTAATGAGGCTCAGTTGCCTTCAGCTGCTTCCCAAGAATGCATTATGGTTCTAATTCAAACCAGACTGAACTCTTGAGCACATGTTTCTTTGATGAATTATTATTTACGTGAACTGACAAAAGAGGGTAATTTTTCCATCAGTCATTGAAGCTGAGCTTTTCATGGTCAGCAATAAATGCCTACTCTCCTCTATAGGGGTGATGCAAACAAACAAGAAACCTGAGTGAATGAAAGATATCAATTATAATGGCTTTTCTTGAAAGAATGGCCATTACTTTCTCTCTACAGCTCTCTATTAAAACTGGAGTTCTTAACCTTGTTTGTGTTTTGTCATAGGAACCCTTTGGTAATCTGAAGAAGCTTAGAAATCCTTTCTTATAATGTTTAAAAATGGATAAAACACATAGGAATATATTTGCATATTCATATATATGATATTCCAATATATATTTTATATTTTAATTTAAATATAATATGCACATATGCATCTATATATTTATAAATATGTGTGTACATATATATATATATGTTTGTGTGTTATAGAGAGAGAGATAAATGTGTGTTATGTGCATCCATTTATATTCACAATTATGCACATGAACAGTCTTTCAGAAATATCCCAGGTTGAAACCCACTGTGCAGAATGCAATCTACTTTCAATTAGGAATTATTTCATTCTTTGTACTTTTATTTCCAGCCCCTAGCATAATAGCTGATGCATAGTAAATGCTTAATAAATATTTCTTGATTAGCCTATAGTTGATTCTACAAGAAGATCTATGAAGCAGATTTTATGCAGCCTAATCAGTATATTAGAAGATAAGAAGTCTTTCTTTAAGTTTACTACTTAAATAGAAGGTAAAATTGAATTTTGATCCTAATGGAAAACTCAAGGCTTCAAAATAAAAACCAAGTAGAGGAATGAGCCATGATAGTAGAGTAGGAGAAACCAATAACATGTCCCTTCCTTCCCCAAATATTCCAACAATGTTATGAGAATACCCAACTAAGTGCTAATTGGTTAAATCAAAAACAAATTATCTTGGGTAATCTTTCTAATCCAAGATCAAAAATGTGACATGAACAGCCAAGTGACTGGTCAGGAACTGTAGAATTTAAATGGGACAGGAGTATAGCCTACAGGCTTTGGACTCAATCTTCAGAGTTCTAAGGCCAGCAATGCTATTCAATGAAGTTCTGAGAAAATGAGTAAACAAACAAAGATAAAAAGTTATTATGATACTAGAAGTGTCAAAGATACAAAGCCAATAGAGAAAATTAACTTCTAAAACACCTATAAGCAAAATCAAAATGCAAATTTGCTCACCAGAATTCCCAAAGGAAATGATGTAAGGTTTTTGGTTTTGTGTAGTAGTAGTAGTAGTAGTTGTTGTTGTTGTTGTTGTTGTTGTGTGTGTGTGAGTGTGTTTGGGGGGGGGCTGTTAACTGATATTATAAATGAAATGAAAGTAATAAAATAAAGTTATGGAGGAGAGACTTGGAAAAAAATATTAATAGCTCAATACAAGAGATACTAAGTCTTACTCAAGCAAAAAACTCCCTAAAAATTAAAATGTACCAAACAGAAATTACTGATTTCATGAAACAACAGGAAATATTTTTTCAAAAGTCAAAAGATTGAAACATAGAATAAAATGTTAAGTCTCTCATGACAGAAATATTTTATTTATACAATAGATCATTTAAAGACTACCTTGAATGCTATAGCAAAAATGAGAGAGAGAGAGAGAAAGAGAGAGAGAGAGAAAGGAAGAGAGAGAGAAAAAAAGGAGAGAGGGAGAGAGAGAGAGGAAAAGGAGGAGAGGGAGAGAGAATTTATCAGAAAATAGTAGATTCAACTTAAGCCAATCATTTCCCTGGGCCTTCTTTCCAATCTGTGATAAATATTTAACTGACTCTAGGCTCACCAAACATATCAGAGTTCTGAAGGATTCATCAAAACTTTACTGTCAGTCGAATGTGACTTCCCCAGGTAAATATATGCACCCAGTTGTGAGCATCAAAGTTCAAGAAATCATAAAAGAAAATGACTTAGATCTCTTAGTGCAAGAGGATAAAGTGAAAATAGAAAGAATCCACCAGCCACCTCTTACAAGAAACATCAAAATAAATAATATTATAGCCAAAATCCAGAGCATCAACTTTTAAGAAAAAATATTGCAAGTAGCAAGAAAGAAAAAAAAATCAAGTACCAAGGAACCATAATATGCATTACATAAGGATTTAGCAGCTGCCATTATAAGGAGCAAAGAGTATGGAATATCTCAAAAAAAACTATAATTAAGAAATATATACTCTGCTAAATGTAGCATAAGACTACATGTAGAAAAAAAGGCCTTATGAAATAGAGCACTTCAGAAAATAACTGACCAAAAAGAAACTTTGAAATACAAACTCAAGTGTTAAGAGAAACATAAAAAAAAGGAAATGCAATTGAGCAATCAATAAAAGACATTTGAAAGATGTGATGTTTACATTCTTATGGGAAAGAGAATGATAAAACTGTGCTCTAAGCATTATAATTATCAAGAGTAATAGAATGAGAATAAATGTTTGATATGTTTAAATGGTCTTTAAAAAAGAAAGAAAGGGAAGATAAAAGGAAAGACAATGTAAGGAATGGGAAGGAACTAATTATCTTAAATAATTAGAGGCAAAACTAAAAATCTATATAAAAGAGAAAGAAGGGGTCGGGCATCACTTAAATATTACTTTCATCTAAACTAGTAAAAAGAAAGAAGAAAACACTCATACTTCTAGTAAATTTGGTGTAGAAATTCAATATTCCAGGAAACAGAAGAAAACAAGGATAAGGAAAAGAATGAAGGAAGAATAAGAGTCAAATTAGGGAAGGATTGATTGGCTATACACAAACCAAACCCTAAATTCAGAGAGAAGATAAAAAAAAAAAAAAAAAGTACTTAAAAGAAAGAAAAGATAAGTACCTGGGATTGGGTTTGAATAAGAAGAGAGAGTAAGAGTACTGAGCACAATTTTGTTTTCAACTCTCTTTTTCTTTATGTAAAGAGAGAGCAGGAAAAAAAGAATGCAAGAAATATAGGAGACTAGGATAGAAGGAAAACCATAAAATTAAAAGTTTTCAAATTTAAAAAATCCAATAGAGCTAACATTAAAGAGAAAGTTGTTAAGTGGGTGAAAAAATATCTTCTCAATAATTTCTTTGATTAACATTTCACTCCTGAGTTGCATTAGGAAATGAATCAAATTATAATGAAAAAACTTATCCCCAATAAATAAAGGGTTAAAGAATAAGAACAGAGAAGAAATGCAAATTATCATATCAAAGAGAGAAAAAGAATGTCCTATATGTAAAAGATATTTTTTATGTGTGAAGTTTTGTGAAGTAACAAAAAGGTGGAAACCAAAGGGATGCTTATCAAGAAGAATTTAATAATCATCTATGGATAAAATTGCATATTACTAAAATATAAGAAATGAAGAGATGATTTCAGAGAAAATTGCAGAAACCTATATGGAGTGAAAAATTTGTAATATAACATCCGCTTTTGAAAATAAGTAATTTTGAAAGACAAGATATAAGATTAATGAAATGACCAATTCAAAGGACCATTGATGAAGAATGCTACCCACCCCAGGCAGAGTGCTAATGAACTAATAGGCAGAATGAAATAAATAGTTTAGGGCCATGACCAATTTGGAAATTTGTTTTCCTTGATTATGCATATTTGTTACAAGGGCTTTGCTTTCAGTTTTTAATTTTTGGTGAGAGAAGAGTAGAAGGAGAGAAAAAATAAGTAACTGAAAGAAATTAACTTGATTTTTTATGGGAAAAAAGAACTAACCAAAGAAAGTTGATAAAAGTAAAAAAAAAAAAACAAAAACAAAAAACAAAAACAAAAACATTAATGAGTGCCATTGTTTATTTCTGATGGTTTCAACACAAACGTACAAAGCATTTGGCTTTGATGTCAGACTATCTTCCGGACAACTAGATTGGGATAAACTCCCCTATGCTAGATAATAGTATAGTTCCAATATTAATGTGTTAAGGTTTTTTATATATGTCATGATGATGATAATGATAATGATAATATTTAATTAAAATGCTAGATACAGGTAGATTTTGTACTTGATAAATTCTTGGATGATAATCTATGATAAATCTATACTTAGATTTTGTCTTTATTTCTACCAGGCTACAGCAAATGAAATATCACACAAATTAATTAATTAACCAGTAAAGATTTTCTCTTTATCTGTAAGGCATAACACCCCAGTGAATCAAACCTTGGGGGCTGGAAAGAGACTAGACAAGAAAGATTTCCTCACTTACCTGAATTTTAAAAAATTTAAACTCCAAGAATATGAAAATTTAATATTTCTAATATTGGAAAACTATAATGACCTTTATCATAAGCCTATATACTTTATTGTCATAGGGGAAATTATCTTCATGAAATCACAAACACACTTTTAAGATCTTTGTTAAGTCTTCCCATCTTTGACATTGAATGTCACTATCTTCCAAAAGCTGTTTTGCTCATCCCACTTTTTGAAATTCAAAGGGAGGATCAAGAAAGTAACTTTTGGATGTGAAGATTGACTAGACAAAATTTGTGAACAAGGAAAAAAAGGAGGGGCTGGAGAAGGGAGTGATAGTACAGAGCATTAAATAGACACCTAACCTTTTCATCAATTACTTTTACTGAAATTTCATAAAAGCTGCCACTCCAAGGTTTTATTACATGATAACATTGTTATGATATTTATCTACACTTATTATACTTATTATACTCAAATCTTTGCTCCTGGGATCAGGTTATATCTACTACATGGTAAGCATCTGCAGACCTAACCATTGGTCCTAGTAAAGCTCCTAAAAAAGTAGGGTATTAAAAGCAGTAAGTGCTCATCAGGGAGCACTAATCCCTCTGTCCTCCTTTCAGTTCCTTACTTGAACTGGGTGGCTTATTTGAAAAAGTAAAGATTATACTTTCAATTGTAAATAGAAAGAAGGAAAGCATTCAATCCAGTATACATAAGTAGCATGGCTGAATTCTCATTTCTATCTTTCCCTTTCTGAGATCACATAATTTTGGAGCATTTTATATTTCACCCCTCTCCCAAAACTCTCCAGTATTCTAAAAGAATTGGAGAAAAGAAGTCTTTTATTAATGTCTAGAGTCCCCACTGACTTTGTTCCTATAATTTTAGGGGACACTGAGTAGCATCTTAGTACTATGTAACCACTGAATATAACACTAGTTTTTACAAATGAATGTTTACTTCAGTGGCAAAACAACAACAAACATGTTTTCCTACAACAGCATGGAAGTATAATCATTTCTGGAATACAATATCAGTTGTTGTGAAGAATGTTAGATCATTTCCCATAAAGCATTAATTCTACCAAGTCCAAAGCTCAAGTTATCCCTCCAGCTTTCCAGAAATTTGTCTTTAAGGATTTCCTTGTTGAATTGATGGCAATGTGGTCTAGAATCCTGAGCTCCAAGGTCCCCATGCATCTAATTTGAGGGCTAGAACTCCATTCTCACTTCTTAGAACTAAGGACAAAATAAGGAAATCAAAGCCTGAAATAAATAAATGTCTCTTTCTTAGAACCATTTGTCCCAAGAGGAAGAGGATATAGCTTTCAGAATTTTCCTCTTGTATACATCCTAGTGCAAATTTCTGTGAGCAAATTATTCATTTAGCCCTGGATATAACTGGGAAGAGAGAGAAAAAGAGAGAAACTTTCCCAGTCAGTCAATAAACATTTATCAGGTTTTTACTATATACAAGGAACTGTGCTTAGCACTAAGGATACAAAAAAAAAAAAAAAAATGGAGGTAAACAGTCCATGTCCTCAAGGAACTCACAATTTAACAGGTGTAGATAACAAGCAAAGATATACAAAATGGTGATTAACAATAACAACATCTGGTAGTTTAAAAATATAGCTAGTTACAGCTATGTAGCCAATAGAAAGAGCTTGCTTCCAACCAGAGATCAACAGAGAATGATCATGTATTTACCAATCCTTTCTCCCAGGAGTAGTTTCCTAGTACTTCACTTATTGGTGATGTCATTTTGGGTGGTCTAGATATTCCCCAGATCCTTGTTAAACCTGCATGAGTTCAGTACGAATTCATTTTCTACCAATCTGTTGCTCTTCTCCAGATGGTAAGAAATCATTGGTTCATACTTTAAAGTCTACAAGTCTTCACAACAACACTATGGGGTAGGCATTATTTAAGGATTGAGTCAATTATTAATGGATAAACAAGAAATATTTATTTGAATTAAGAACTGAGTAGAATAGTTGACGAGGTACTAGGTGTTCAATGAGGTACTAAGGTACAGAGAGGATTTTTTTTGTGTTTGTTTTGTTTTTGTTTTTGTTTTTAGTTCCAGAGTTGCTAAGATCTAGGAAAAACATTCTAGATCTACAATAATGTAATTAGAATATCAGGAAAAGGCAGTCAAATTGATTAATTATAATGATCAAAATTGGCCTTGGAAATGTTGAAGCTCACTTTTCTATTTTTTTTTCCTGAGGCAATTGAGGTTAAGTGACTTGCCCAGGGTCACACAGCTAGGGAATGTTAAGTGTCTGAGACCAGATTTGAACTCAGGTCCTCCTGACTTCAGGGCTGGTGCTCTAGCCACTGCACCACCTAGCTGCCCCTCACTTTTCTATTCTTAATGAGAAATTACGAATATGGATTGTATTAGTTGGATATGTATACCTTTGACCCTCATTCTTTTTCTTTGTTAGAAAGGAGTAGTCAGGATGAGGGTAAAAGGTATATGTATCCAGAAATTAGCACAGAAACAACAGACATCAATAAAATTTAAAGAGAGAATAGGGAGATGAGGCAGTAAGGGAGTGAGATAAAAAGAGAGAAAAAAAAAGAAAGGAGAGGGAGAACTGCTATTTAAGTACCCAAGATCACTCATCAATAAGCTTTACCTAGAGTAGGACTAGAAACAGAGGGAAATAAGAAAGAGAATGTGTGTTAGATCTTCAAAAGCAATGAAAGGAGTAAGACCAATCAAACAATTTATAAATAAAAACAACATTGTAAAAACCAACAATTTTGAAAGGCTTGGTAATATACCATGATTCCAAAAGACCAATAGAATTGATCATGAAGCATGTTACCTACCTCCTAGCAGAGTTGATGGACTCAAGATGCTAAATGAGATATATATTTTTGGACATGGTCAATGCAGAAAGTTGTATTGCTTGATTATTAATATGTGAAAAGGTTTTGTTTTTCTTTTCTTTTCCCTCCAATGGATATAGAGGTAGAAAAGAGAAAATAAATTCTTATAAATTGAAAGAAAATTAAACAAAAAACAATCTTTATATTCAGAAATGAGGCCCTATTAAAATACTTTTCCTCTCCATCCCAGTCCTTCTTCCTGGCTGAGAAAATAGAAATGAAATGATTCAGTGGGCTATCTTCCATTGACCTCAATCATAGCAAAAGAGAAAAAAAATAAAATATCTCTTTTAAAATTCTCATACTACTTTTGCCTTCCTGATATTATTCTTGCAGGAATTTTACCACTCCACACAATTAATCCTTACCTAAGATTTCTCCTTTTTATCTTATACATTCTTTTAAAAAATCTGAGTTTGTTAAGTTCCCCATCTAGCCATATAAGGTCTTTCAGATTTCTCCCCCTTTTACTTTGTCAATGTGAATGATTATGTTGAGTTCACCACAATTTTACAATTTTAGATCTAGAAGCATAATATCCCTCTTGAGATTGCATCCCTGCCCAGAGGACAGCTAAGTGCTGCAGTAGATAGAGTACTGAGCTTGGATCTGGGAAGATCTGAGTTCAAATCCAGATTCAGACACTTAGATCACTATGTGATCCTGGGAAAGTCACATAATCTCTGTCTCAGGCTCCTCAGCTATAAAATGAGAATAATAGCACCTACCTCCCAGGGGTTGGGAGAATCAAATGAGAAAATATTTGTAAAGCACTTGGCACAATCCTTGGCATAAAGAAAATACTAAATACATGTTCATTCAATTAAAATTGTTTTTTAAAGGGTGCTATTATCCTGGCATATATATTTGATATGTGACAGAGAAGTTACAAAATTTCTAGGCTCCTCAAACCACAATCACTTATTTCTCACAGCACATATGGGAATAAATTGCATCACCAGAAAGAACTTGAAAAGCATCTCTAGGGATTATAAAATTCTGACCACAATGCTGAAGATCTTTGGGATACAAGTGGTATTTTATCTCTTTTGCCAATCGAAAGGAGGGGTGTTAAGAAAGTAAGATGTAGGATATGAACCTCAGGAACAGAAGGCAGTGCTGGAAAAATAGGATTTGACTTCCTGGAGTATGGCTTATGACATGGGAATAATGGCCTTGAGGGAGGAGAGGAGGAATCTAACAAAAACCAGGAAGAATGTATTTGCCTGGAGAATGACTAATCTGATCCAGATTTCTTTAAACTGAAAATGGAACAGAAAGGAGAAAACTGTCCAGATACAACTGCTAAATTAGTTCCCTAAAAAAAATTAAAAAAAAATAAATCAAAAAAATGGTAACAGTAATAGCATAGAAGAAAGAATATGGGAAAGATGAAGTGATGCTCGAAAGTATGCAGACTGAGGAGCAAAAATATAGATTGTAGCATAAGATGCTTACATACCCCTGAGTATAGTATGAGTAACAAGTAAGCATGATCCAGGAGGTAAAGAGATCCTCAAGAGCATCACTGAGATATGATGATAATAGAAGGAGAGCTACCATTTAAAAGGAAAAGATATTAAAAATAGAAATGATAATAAATCATATTTCATTTAAGAATTCATTACATCCATCCTTTGAAGGATTCAGTGGAGGCAGAGCAACCTCCCATATAAGCAAGTATTATTGATCCCATTCCTGGGATGGCAAATCATACAAAAGAAGGAAACATGCTTTACTATGTGTAAGGTCCTGTGTTGGGAGCTGAGGATACAAATGAGAGAAATAGATATAGGCCTGAAAAATCCTTAAATATTAGCCATTCAAATCTCACTTTTATTATTATTCTGTCATTTTTCAGTCACCCCCGAGTGTTCATGCTCCCATTTTAGGGGCTTTTTTATTGCTGAGGTTTTGTTTTTTGTTTTGGCAAAAATGCTGCAGTGGTTGGTTTGTCATTTCTTTCTCAAGTTCATTTTCCAGATGGGGAAACTAAGGCAAAAATGTTTAAGTAATTCTCCAGGATCACACAGTTAGTAAGGGTCTGCAACTGGATTTGAACCCAGGTTCTCCTGATTCCAGGCCCAGTGCTTTATCCACTGTACCATCTAACTGCTCTCATTATTTTACAAGGAAAGAAAGGCCCTCTTAAAGTCATTTGTTAAGGAAGAATCAGAACTTGAACTCAGATTCTTTGACTCTAAATCCAGTGGTTTTTCTATGACATACCCAGCTTTCTGTCATCACGGAACTTACACTATAATGGAGGAAAAAGCATGCAAACAAATAGGTATAATATAAAGTAATATGAGGAAAGAAAGAGCTATGGGAGTACGTGAAAAGAATAAAAAAATAAAGGAAGGAAGTAGCAGTTGAGTTAAATCTTAAAAGAATTAAGATTTAAAGGAAGAAATAAAGAGGTAGTGTATTTCAGGCTGGAGAATGGAGGGAAAAGATGGGGAGCAGTATCGGGGGGGAAATAGAATGTCAGATTTGTGGAGTAAGTAGTGCATTTTTAGCTGGAAAGAGGGAAAGCAAATAAAATAACACTGGAAAGGGGTTAGAAGTCACAAAGTATAGCGACTTGAATGCCAGGGTAATAAGTTAGTATTTTATCCTAGAGGGGAGAAATAGCGTTAGCTATCACCTGAATTTAGACCTTAATTTTTTCATGCTGGTTTGGTGTCAATGTCTCCTAAATGGTATCCTTGCCTTTAGAGTTTTCTGTCTAATCAAGTTAGAAAGACTTGGATATTAGATTCACATTAAATAAACTAAAAATTTCTTCTAATATACCTGAGCCTAAGAATACATTACAATATTGGTATTAGATATGAATTCATATCCCACCTGTACTTCTTAAGAGTTGTTATAAGAATTGAAATAAGATTATATAATTAAAATACATTGTAAATCTTAAAATGTTATATAAATAATATTATCGTTATTATTTTATCACCACCTTTGTTCAGGTTATAGGTTCTAAGTGAAACCAAAGGTTGTATTAGCTTTCTTTCTCAGCTTCTTGGATTTTATATAATCATTAGCAAGCCATGTAAATTCCCTGAATTTCAGCTTTCTCAGATATGCAAATGTGTGTATGCATATGTGTGTGTGTGGAGGGGAGAGAGAGACAGAGACAGAGACAGAGACAGAGAGACAGAGAGACAGAGAGAGAGAGAGGGAGAGAGAGAGAGAGAGAGAGAAAAAGAGATACAAAAAGATAGAGGGAAGCCTTGCTGTTTTGAACAATGGAAAAAAGAGAAGAAATAAAGGAAGTTTTATATAACTCATTACTACATCACTTTATCCGTTTTTCCCATTTCTTTCAGTATAAGCCACAATCAAATATCTTACTTTTCTCTAGTATTGAATGTTGACATCAAACCCAAACTTTCTACATTCCAGGGTCTATACCAACTCTAAGTGTTATTGGAGGTGCTATGTACCTTTAAGGGACAAGTCAGTACTGAAACCAAGAATGTTCAATGCTATTAACAACAGAAAATTCCATGCTTATTCTAGTAATATCACCCTTTGTTGTTTCTTTCCTGAGACTGTTCTGTTCTGCTGGGAACTGAGTTCAGAAGGTGTGTGTTTCATGTCCCTGTTTCAAATAGCTAGGTAGTAATGAAGTGTTTATCTTTTTAATAATAATATTATTTCAGTATTACATAACTGTATATCATAAAACACTTTAGTCCCAAAGAATTGAAATTAAGTATTAACCAGAGGGCAATGGAGATATGTGCTGTGGGTATGAGGAAACTGTAGCAAAACACAAAAGGGATTGTAAAGGAGAAGTGAGATAAAGAATGTTTTTCCAAGAAATATGGAAAGTATTTAATTGGTCTTATGATGATTGATCCTTGGTCAATAATCAATTTGCTCCATTGGTTGCTATTGAGTTGTTACAATTAGGTCCAACTTTTGGGGACCTCTTTGAAATTTTCTTGGCAAAGATACTGATACAATTTCCTTTTATAGCTCATTTTACAGATGAGAAAACTGAGGTAAACAAAGTTAAATGACTTGCCCAGGGTCACATAGTAAGTGTCCAGGGCCAGATTTGAATTCAGAAAGATGAGTCTTCCTAACTCCAGATACCCCTTCCACCTTACTCCCATAGCATGCAATTAGCTGATCTACTTCCTTGATTTTCTCTCCAATGTCAAGAGAAAAACAATAATGGTAATAATACCTAACATACATAAAGATTTTCAAAGTGCTTTATAAAAATTATTTAATTTAATTCTCCCAGCAACCCTGGAAGGTAAGTGCTATTTTCCATTTTATAAATACAGAGGCAAAACTCAGTGATTAAATGACCATCCCAGCTTAACAAAGATAGTATCAGAAGAAAAATTGAATTCACTTCTCCCTGAATCTGTTTATTTTTCTATTGACTTTTCCAAACTGACTCCACTGGTCAATTTGTCCAGCCAGTCACTAGCCTACTCTTAAATGAGGAGCCCAAGTATTTTCATGATCATCTATGCTACATCTAAAATAAACTTCATTTTTATTTTATATTTATAAATTATATTTATATTTATATGTAAAAAGGACAGTTTAGGTCACTCTCTACATAACTGAAACTATTTTAATGGGTGGCACTTTTAGGCAGTATAGTGAGAACTTAAGTAATTTATACCAGTATCTACAAACTACTTGAGAAAATAATGTTAGAAACAATAATTCTTTTTTATCAAATTAAGGAGAAAGGTAAAGAGGAAAAAAGTGAGCATTTATGCAGCACCAACTTTGTACCAGGCACAAGCACTTTTTATCAATGGTATGTATCTTTTTTAAAAGCCTCAAATGACACAAAGCTATCAGAAATTTTACACATATTAAGAATTTGATTATGGCTAAATATATATAATGTGCTTTTCATAAAACATATAATCTATGATTTTACACAATATGCAAGTAAAAGGATGGGGGTCATTTGAGCTAAACAATCAATCATCTAATCCCACAAAAAGCATTGAATTTGCTGTTATTCCCTAATACTTTTGTCAGGTGACAAAACAGTTATTGAAACAATCAATCTGTAACCAATTTAACTAGTTGAGGATACCTTTATTGAATCAATCAATCAAAAGCACTTCTACTAGTTGTGACAGGGGATATATTTAATTTGTTTGATGGTGCTTGTCCATGATCTATGAAGCTTGTATAAAATCAACTAATTTAGAATTGGGCACCTGAACATATCAAAGCTAAGTGGCCAATCTACTTTATAGAGAGTAGGAATAGGAAATGCCTTGCTTCATCCTTCTATGTTCTGCCTCCTTAACCAGAGGAAAAAATTCTGAACTTCAGTGGATTGAAAGATTTGGGCTTTTTCACCAGTGTTCAATAGTGTCCTTAGATATTTGAATAGTTTGCTATTTCCTTCTCCAGATCATTTTAGATATAAAGAAACAGACAAATCAGGTTTAAGTGACGTGCTCAGTCTCACACAGCTATTAACTCTGAGGCCAGATTTGTACTAAGGAAAATAAGCCTTCCTGACTTTAGACTTGTCACTCAATCCGTTGTGCCATCTAACTGCCTTCTTACAATAAGAGTTTAGTAAATACACTGTTCTAAAAGTTGATAAAGTTTGGCTGACAAATTGAAATCAACTTATAATCAATAAAGGAAGAACACCAGTGAATTCTCATGAACTAAAATATGATAAATCCATTCCTTAATCCCTCACAATTCCATAGAATCATGAAGGGAAAAAATATAGCCTCCTTTCTGGGGCCTAGGCTGAGAGTCTGATTGGAAAAGCAAATTCATAGCCCACAATAAACAATTAAAAACATCTATTTCTTATTACTCTTCTTTATTTTTCTCCTTTTATTAGGCTTTCTCTTATATAAATTATTTCAAAACACGTCACTCAAAATTGATGATAAAAATATTTCCTATTTTTAAAATCAGCATCAAAAATACATATAAGAAATTTCCATTATTGTATTTATATCATTTTTGTTTAATACTTATTATATATACTCTATATATGTTTTCATGTATTGGCTTTGCCTACTATAAACCCTGAATAGGCAGCAGGCTTAGCATATGTAAACAGAAACCTAAGAGCTCTGAGTGTTCACCATCCGTGGTAGTACTGGTTTCTTATGTTTTAAGTATGATCTAGTTGAGGGAAAGTACTGAATTTGGAGCCAGATGCCAGGAGTTAGAAATCTAATCCTGATATTTACTAAGAGCATAGTCTTAAACACATTACTCTTAATTTCTGTGGCTCTCAGTTTCTGTATCTGCAAAATGAAAGATCTGATCTTTATGGACTTGAAAATCCATTCCAGCTTTTAACTATTTTTCCCTTCAAAAAAATTCAGGAAAAAGAACCTAGTCACTAGATCAATATTTTCTCTGGAAATGCAAAACAAGTATTTTTTTCTCCTTTTTTTGTGTGTGAGACAATGGGGATTACAATTTGCTCAGAATCACACAGCTAGGAAGTGTAAAGTGTCTGAGGCCAGATTTGAACTCAAGTCCTCCTGACTTCAAGGCTGGTGTGCTATATACTGGGCCATCTGGCCCAAGAAGCACCTAATAATTATTTATTATGTACCAGGCACTATGCTAAGTAAAGGCTGTCAATACAAATATAAAAAGAGATAAAGTCACTGGCTTCAAGGAGCTTACATTCTAACAAGGAAAAATAATACCAAAAAAAAAAAAAAAGTAACTGAAAAGCAAGATTTAGAGGAGGTACATAACTACTAATGGATACTTAAGAGGCAAGAGATAGATGGTACATGGTGTCAAAGTTCAGAAGGTCAAAAGCAAATCCAAAAAGGTAATAAAGGAGGCCATCTTGGTCTGACCAAAATAAAGATCTTAGAGAGGAGTTCATTAATGGGAGAAGTAACCCTGCGTCATGGCAAAGGAATATCTATGACATACAGAAACTTCAGAGAAAGATGGATATTTCAGACTGAAATGGCTGAAGAACTGAGTAAATTCCTAAGGTAAGATGGCAGCTGAGACCTGGTGGCAAAATCTGGAAAGCAGGAAGATATGAAGGGTTTAAAGGCAGCAACATATGTCATTATAGTCATCTCTAGGCTGCAGCTAATTAGAATAATATTGTCAAGTCCTAAGGCTGGAAGAGTCAGTTCTTCTGGAACTGGAAGCATCAAGGTGGGGGAGAAATGCTTTTTTCATCTGGTGCTAAATATAGAACTTAAGGCTGAAGTATATAGGATCAGTCCAGAATCACACCACCCTTCTATCTCATTAAGGAAACCATGACATTCAGCCTTGATTCTTAGCAATGAGCCCCTCTTACTTTTGGTGATATCTAAGTCCTATCATGGTTGTCACTGCTTTAGTTTTAACTTGTTTTATTCTATTCAAAAATATTGTGGAGAACATGATTACCGATGGTGTGGATTGCCCTCATAGCATATAATTCTGAATATTTATATTATCCAGTTTAAAGAGAAAGGTTCAACTTTTCCAGCTTTATCATTATGATCCTGAGAATTGTTAAAGCATAGAATAAACAAACTAGGGAAATTGTGGGGTCTTTTTTCCATTTGTCTTAAAAGGCTAGTTTCTTTTTGTTCAAATTTATTTTATTTAAAGAAACAGAATAAGAAAAAAGAAAAACAGAAAAGGAATACATACCAAATGAAAACAAAAGAGAACAGTCATGTGCCCAGCAGAAATCAAGGAGGATTCAAAATATATAAGAACACATAAACAGGTTACTTTCTTAATGATCTGAAATAACTCATGATCCTTAGGCATGGGCTTGAATGAACTAGAGCTCTTTGTCTATCTTCTATATATTGTAGTTCAATTAATTTATACTTGTATTCAATCCATTTTAACTTGGGTTATCACCCCCCAAAAAATTGCTCTCAGAATGCTTGATAGTCTCATAATTTATTTTTGCTGCAATTTAGTTATTGCATCTGTGAAACCATCTCCAAAATTAAACTTTATTGAAATATATAATTAGCATGACACAAACTTGCTCAGCCCACTCATTGTACATGGCAACATGCTGATTATATCTCCCAGAAAAGTTGCATGCCAGAGTTAGCATGGGGAGGTTAAGGGGGATGGACAAGAGTGATGTAAACATTGCTATGAAACAGCTTTCTCCTTCACTACAAAAACTAATCTCTTTCCCATTTTTCCAATGTTGATTGGTAGACCAAGTGTCAAATAATGGCACCCAAGAGCAAGGACTTAAAAGGAATAAAACCCAATAGGGCATTGTATTGGTGTTTTGTTTTCTTTTTTTCTAAATTGTAACAGATCTTTCTTTGCTCTTTACTCTCAATTCACATATTGGAGTTTAATATAAATCTTAATGAATGCCTTGATCAAAATGCTAGCCCCAATACTTTCCCTGACCTTGTAAAAGTGACAAGAGAAACTTTAAAGTAATGAGAATCAAAATGAAAATAGAAGGAAGGACAGGTTTTAAGAGCTGACCATAGATTTCTAGCCTTAGTTCATTTCTGATTTGCAAGAGACTGGATATTTTGAGATCTATAGATACATATTTGCTTAATTTTAACCCATTCCTCCAACTCTAAATTCATTTGGCTTTTCTATTTCACAAGCATTTTTTCTTACAATATATTTATTTTCCTCAGTTACATGCAGAACAAAATTTTTACATTTGTTTTTAAAATGTTGAATTCCATACTTTCCTCCTTCCTGCCCCCAATCCTGCATTGAGAAAGCCCAGGTGAGAGTGTACAAAACATTTAGATAAAATCATGTTGCAAAAGAAAGCATGAATACCTGCCCCCAAAAAAAACTCTCAAGAAAAAAAAGTTAAAAAATGTGTGCTTCAATCTGTATTCAGACACAATCATATTGTTCTCTAGGGATGGATACATTTTTTTTATGATAACTCCTTCTGAGTAGTCTTAGAGGATAATTTTATTGCCGAGAATAGCAAAGTAATTCACAGCCGATCATTCCACAACTTTGCTGTTACTACACCCATAGTACATTTCACTTTGCTTGAACTTATGGAAGATTTTCCAGGTTTTCCTGATAGCATCCTGCTTATCATTTCTTATATAATAATAATATCCCTTCATAATTACATACCATAATTTATTCAGTCATTCCCCAATTGATGGGCATCCCTCATTTTCCAATATTTTGTCCTGAGAAAAGAGTTGTTTATAACAAATATTTTTAGACATGTAAGTTCTTTTCCTTTAAAAAAAAACTCTTTTGGGATTCATGTCTGGTGATGGTATTGTTAGGTCAAAGGATATGCATGATTTTATAATCCTTTGGGCATAGATCATATCTTTTGTTCATTTATCAATTAGGGAATGGATCTTTTAAAAAAAATAAATTTGACTCAGTTCTCTATACATTTAAAAAATGAGACTTTCATTAGATAAACTTGCTTCAAAATTCTTTTTATAATTATTATTAGCTGTATTTCTTCCCTGTTTATTCTACTCTCTTTCCTTTCACCTTGTCCCTCCTCAAAACTGTTTTGCTTCTGATCAGTCCCTACTCCAATATGCCCTCTCTTCCATCATCCTGCCCCCTTCTCATATTTCCTTCCCCTTCTATTTTCCTGTATGGTGTGATAGATTTCTATACCCAATTATTGCCTCTTTGAGCCAATTCTGATGAAAGCAAGATTAACTCCCCCTCTATTCCTCCTCTTCCCCTTCACTCTAAAAGTTTTTTCTTGCCTCTTTTACACTCCCTTTCCCTTTCTCCCACTACATTCCTCACTCACTCTTTAATTTATTTCATTTTTAGATATTATCCCTTCATATTCAACTCACACCTTCACCCTCTGTGTATATATATATGCATATATATACATATATATATATTAATCTCTACCTTCAAAGAACTTATTCAGTACTATAGTTACTTCCTTTATATTCGTATACTCCTTCTGTCATAATAATGAAAAAGTTCTTGTTACAAATATCACCTTTCTATGTAGGAATGTTACCAGATAAACTCTGTTAAGTCTTTTATGATTTCTCTTTCTTGATTGCCTCTTTATACTTCTCCCAAATTTTGTATTTGAAAATCTGTTCAAATCTAGTCTTTTCATCATGAATGCTAGAAAATCCTCTATTTCATTGAAGAGCCACCTTTTCCCTTGAAGGATTTTAGATTCAGTTTTGCTAGGTAGGTAGTTCTTGGTTGTAATCCTAGCTCTAATGTTCTACAGAATATCACATTCCAAGCTCTCCCATTCTTTAATGTAGAAGCTGCTAAAGCTTGTGTTATCTTTATTGTGGCTCCTCTATACTTAAATTGTTCCTTTCTGGATGCTTGGAATATTTTTTCATTGACCTGGAAGTTCTAGAAATTGTCTTTAATATTCCTGGGAGTTTTCTTCTTGGATCTCTTTCAAGAGGTTGTTGGTAGATTCTTTCAATTTCTATTTTACCCTCTAGTTCTAGAATATCAGGACAGATAATTTCTTAAAAGATAATGTCTAGACTCTTTGTTATCATGACTTTCAGGTAGACCAATAATTTTTATATTAGCTCTCCTGGATCTGTTTCCAGAGCAGTTGCTTTTCCAATGAGATACTTTCCTTTTTTTCTGGTTTTTTTTTTTCATTTTTGGAGGATTTTTTTTTTACTGTAGATAGATTTCTAACAAAAATCATTTACTTCTATTTACTCAATTCTAATTTTCAAAGAATTGTTTTCTTTGGTGACCTTTTGTATTTCCTTTCCCATTTGTCCAATTTTGCTTTTTAAAGCATTCTTCTTCTCATGAACTTTTTGTATTTCATTTTTTATCCCTCTCATTTTTCTTCAAATTTTTCCGGTACCTCTCTTACTTGATTTTCAAACCAATTCTTATTTTTCTTAGAAGTTTTGGATGTTGGAGCTTTGACTTTGTTATCTTCTGTTGATTGTATGTTTTGATCTTCCTTGTCACATAGTAACTTTCTATGGCTAGAAACTTTTTCTGTTCATTTTCTTAAGCCTATTATGCAGCTTTTAACTCTTTGTTAAAGTAGGACTCTGGTTCCAGGAGGAGGGTGCAATATCCTAAACTTTGGGGGAGGAGGGCCGGTTGTGCTGTTGTTTTCAGAGACCCTTGTAGGGACTTGTATTGTAAGCTAGCATTGTTATCCAGATCTGAATATGGACAAAGCAACAGAGTCCTGCCACAGTGCCAGCAAAGAAGTCCCTGAAATTTCCTCACCATCTGTCTGGATCCCCATTACCTATGAGTTGAAATTTCTGTTGCTGTCAGTCACTAAGGCTACCACAGTTCTGTTAAGTCATTGTTGATTCAGTGGCTCCCAAACCTTGACCCTGGGCTGGGGCTCCCCTGCTGAATTGTTCTTGCCCTCTTTGGGTTGAGAAATCTGGATATTACTGCCACTGCTACAAATCCAGAGGCTCCACTTATTCTTGTTTTCCTGGGTGCCAAGCTGTGCTGGCATGGCTTGTGCTACAACTATATTCCAGATCCACCCTGATGCAACAGACTTCACCTGTAAACCTTCCAAGTCTCCTCTGGCTGGAAAATTGTACCACTTCATCTTTTTGTGGGTTCTGGTGTTCTAACATTTGATGAGAATCATTATATATAAAAGTATTTGGAGGGTTCTAGGGAGAACTTGGATGAGCTACTTTCACTCTGCCATTTGGCTTGACTTCTTTCACAAATGTTTCTTAGTATTATCTTCTGGGCACCCCTTTTTTAATCCCTACATTTTCTTAGGACAGACCATTATATGATAGTACTTGAAATTATATATATATATATATGCATATATATATATATGTGTGTGTGTGTGTGTAATATAAATTATTCATGTTAGAATTAATATGTTGAAAAACAAAAGTTTTTATGGATTCAGCATTTAAATTTTTAAAAATTCATTTTAAAATGTATAACATCACTCAATAAATCAATATGTTCTGATTAATTACCTGTTCTATGCCAGGAACAGTACTAGGAAACAAAGATAAGAAGAAAAAATTAATCTCTACCTTCAAAGAACTTATTCAGTACTTCAGTAACTTCCTTTATACTAGTAGTTTCAAACTGAAATGAAAACAGGGTCCCTCAACTCTACACAAGGTTCTGTGATGATCATATATTGACTTAGAAAACCACATGTTAACATTTTCTTTGTTATATGTTTTTCTTTATTTTGTCAAATATTTCCCAAATGCATTTTAATCTGGTTCAGCCATACTCAGGATTATTGATGACTGTATGTTTGATACCTCAGTTTTATCCTGCTACTTCTGTCAATTCTTTGTGTCCTCATCTACATCTCATGTCCACTATATATGTAATCTCATCTAGACACTTCTATTTAACTTATGAGGTTTTTTCAGTATCCCTTCTTTTTTATATACTAACTTTTTATTTTCAGAATACATGCAAAGATAGATTTCAACATTCACCCTTGCAAAATCTTGTGTTCCAAATTTTTCTCCCTTACTCCCTAGAGAACAAGTAATTCAATATAAGTTAAACATGTGCAGTTCTTCTATACATATTTCCACATTTGTCATCATCTGCATAGGAAAAATCAGATCAAAAGGTAAAAGAATAAGAAAGAAAAGAAACAAACAAAAACTGAAAATACTATGTTATGATCCACATTCAGACCCTACAGTCCTCTCTCTCTGGGTACAGATGGCTTTCTCAATCACAAAATCATTGGATCTGGCCTGAATCACCTAATTGTTGAAAAGAGCCATGTCCATTAGAATTAATCATCACATAATTTTCTTACCAACTGTGTACAATGTTCTCTTGGTTCTACTCAATTCACTTAGCATCAGTTCACGTTAAGTCTCTCCAGACCTTTCTGAAATCATCCTGCTGATCATTTCTTATAGAACAGTAATATTCCATAACATCCACATACCACAACTAATTCAGCCATTCTCCAACTGTTGGGCATCCATTCAGTTTCCAGTTCCTTGACACCACAAAAAGGGATGTTACAAATATTTTTTGCATATGTAGGTCCCTTTCCCTTTTTTATGATTTCTTTGAGATACAGGTCTAGTAGAGACATTCAATGTCCCTTTTTCAGAAGAAATCTTGGCAAATCTGACAGAACAAGAACTGAAATGGCAATAAAAATTAAAAAGGTGACCATTATAGCAATAATAAAACATGGATATGAAGATTCCTAAACACTGAAGCTTTTAGAAAAGAAAAAAGCTTCTGAAGACTGAATTTCTGTTCATTCACATATCATTCCAATCAGCCAAGAAGAGACGGAGTAGTTGCTGGATTAGATAAAATCTTCTCTCTGCCAGATCAAACTTTTAGCATTTGACATTATCTATATTATTTTGTCCAGTCATTTCTCTTAATCCTTTAAGACACTTCTTTTTCCTTTTTGTTTTACTTTTCTTTTTGAATAACATATTTATTTTTTAATTACATGTAAAAACAATTTTAACATTTTTCCCAAAAATCTGAGTTCCAAATCCTCTTCTTCTCCTCTCCACCCTAGATACTATTTTTTAAAATACCCTCTGTCTTTCTACTTTATTTTTTCCCTCAATCCCTTCACTGCTCTTTAATTTTCTTCTCCTGATGTGTTCCCAATAATATCTTGGCATCCCTCCATCTGGCACTAATAAAAGGGACAGCCAATTTAGGCTTTTCTACCAGATATGGTAAGCAGAAGGAGCTGAGGGCATACCATCTTCAACCTCCTGGCGTCAGCCCTGCACCATAGGTTGGATCAGTTTCTTCTACTGCCAGCCCTAAATGTGGCAAACCCAATTCTTGTTTGAACCCCATACACATGGCATAAAAAAGGCAAAAAGTCTGAAAGGGACATGGTATAAAGTGATGATGGGCCCTGTCTCAAAACAGTGTGGCAATACATGTGTGATGATCTGGGTACCATGTGCTAGCTATTCAAAGATCTTCTGACAGTTCAATTTTTCAGAAGATTAAAATACCAGGAGATGGTTTTAATTACATTTCCAGTCTGTTATAGATTACGATGATTTCAATAAAGATCCTAACATGACTACTTTATTTCTGGGTTATGCAATGCTCATCTAATAAACCAATTAATTACATTAAGGATTAAACAATGTATACATAGCTCAAGTACATGCATGTATGAAATGAGTGTGTGTTAAATGAAAAGCATTAAGCTTCCATCACAAAAAAAATGTTGTTTAATCATATCCAACTCTCTCTGACCTTTACTTGAGGTTTGCTTGACAAAAATACTGGAATAGTTTGCCATTTCATTCTCCAGCTCATTTTATAGATGAGGAAACTGAGGCAAACAGGATTAAGTGAGTTGCTCAGGTTCATATAGCTATAAAGTATTTGAGGCCAGACTTGAATTCAGGAAAAGGAGTCTTCTTGACTCCTGCTTGACTGCTTGACTTGATTGCTTGGCCTAGCACTCAATCCAAAGATCCGAACAGCCCAAAGTTTGTGGATTTAGAGCTTTCAAAATAGTTTTTGATACTTTGGTAAAAACAAGATGAAATGAAGATAATCTTAGACTAGTCCTTATATTGTCTGTTACTTGCTTACAAAAAATATTCATCACTTATCATATCTAAAGAACTGAAAGGATTTTTTAAAAATTTGTGATTTGGCTCATGGGTAGGACGAGTGAATATAATAAAAATGACAATACTACCCAAACTAATTTACTTATTTAGTGCCATACCAAACTCCCAAGAAATTATCTTACAGATCTAGAAAAAATAGTAGCAAAGTTCATTTGGAAAAACAAAAGGTCAAGAATTTCAAGGGGATTAATGAAAAAAAAAAAGGCTGACGATGGTGGACTTGCTGTACCAGATCTAAAACTATATTATAAAGCAGCAGTCATCAAAACCATTTGGTACTGGCTAAGAAATAGAGTAGTCGATCAGTGGAATAGGATAGAATCACAAGACAAACTAGGCAATAACTATAGCAATTTGGTTTTTGATAAACCCAAAGACCCCAGCTTTTGGGATAAGTATTCACTATTTGACAAAAACTGCTGGGAAAACTGGAAACTAGTGTGGAAGAAATTAGGGCTTGACCCACATCTAACACCACATACCAAGATAAGATTTAAATGGGTTCATGATCTGGATATAAAGAGTGATACTATAAGTAAATTAGTGGAATGTAATATAGTTTACCTCTCAGACCTATGGAGATGGAATAAATTTATGTCCAAAGAAGAACTGGAACTCTTAATTGAAAACCAGATAGATAACTTTGACTATATTAAGTTAAAAAGTTTTTGTACAAACAAAATCAATGCAGACAAGATTAGGAGGGAAGCAATAAATTGGGAAATCATCTTTACATTTAAGGGTTCTGATAAAGGTCTCATCTCTAAAATATATAGAGAATTGTCTCATATTTATAAAAATTCAAGCCATTCTCCAATCAATAAATGGTCAAAGGATATGAACAGACAATTTTCAGAGGATGAAATTAAAACTATTTATAGTCATATGAAAAGGTGCTCCAAATCACTGTTGATCAGAGAAATGCAAATCAAGACAACCCTGAGGTACCACTTCACACCTGTCAGATTGGCTAAAATGACAGGAAAAGTTAATGATGAATGTTGGAGGGGTTGTGGGAGGGCTGGGACACTGATGCATTGTTGGTAGAGCTGTGAACGGATACAGCCATTCTGGAGAACAATTTGGAGCTATGCTCAAAAAGTTATCAAACTGTGCATACCCTTTGACCCAGCAGCATTTCTATTGGGCTTATATCCCAAAGAAATCATAAAGGAAGGAAAAGGCCCCACATGTGCAAGAATGTTTGTGGCAGCCCTTTTTGTAGTGGCTAGAAACTGGAAATTGAATAGATGCCCTTCAATTGGAGAATGGCTGAATAAATTATGGTATATGAATATTATGGAATACTATTGTTCTGTAAGAAATGACCAGCAAGATGATTTCAGAGAGGCCTGGAGAGACTTACATGAACTGATGCTGAGTGAAAGGAGCAGAACCAGGAGATCATTATTCACAGCAACAACAATACTATATGACCATCAATTCTGATGGACATGGCTCTGTTCAACAATGAAATGTTTCAAACCACCTCTAATTGTTCACTGAAGAAAGCCATATACACCCAGAGAGAGGGATGTGAAATGTGGACCACAACATAACATTCTCATACTCCTTGATTGATGTTTGCTTACATTGTGTTTCCTTTGTCTGATATATCGTTTGTGTAGATAAGATTTTTCTTGCACAGCATTGATAAGTTTGGGAAATATGTATACATATATTCGATTTGCCAATATTTTAACATAATTAACATGTAGTGGATATCCTGCCATCTAGGGGAGGGGTGGGGAGTTGGGGGGAAAAATTAGTAACGGAAAGCTATGTAAGGGTTATTGTTGAAGAATTACCCACACATATGTTATGCAAATAAAATTTAAAAAAAATTCTGATTTGGTGGAAAAATTGATACTTAAGAGAATTTCCACAAAATTTAAATCCCATTAAAAAAAAAAACAATGTATATGCTTCCAAGCTTGGTATAGTGTCATAAGCATTGGATTTAGAGAAAGAAGCTAGGGATTGTAGTTATAAGTCTGGCACTAAGTGATTCTGGGCAAGTCATTCAACTTTTGTATATCTCAATTTCTTCATCTGTAAAATTAAGGGGTGGGAACAGAGTTTATTTAAGATCTCTAAAAAATACCAAATCAATTATGTCATTAAATAACTGTAAGAAATGTATTTAAATAACCTTAAAAATCCTCCACAAAGAGAAAATTTAGAGGACTGAAAAACGTTACATTCCATCATCATATTTCATGATTTTTACTTTGCTTGCCCTCCTCCATCAAATTTGGTTTTAAGTCACAATGGTTTTTGTACATGCCATAGAAACCACAACTCTCAATTAACACGGACTTTCAGACATATGGAAGAAATGCATGCTAAAACAATTAAAAAATTTATAACATTTGCATTTTCCCTGACTGTCACTATTGCCCAATATGGAATTTTAAATCAATCTTCTCACATTCATTCTTCCTCAGACCTTTGAAAATGCCCAAAACTAAGAGAAATTGTTTTTCCATGGACTGGGTGTCCTCCAATTCTTTATCCTCGCTGCACTTTAGTCACCACTATACCTGATTGTACTCAGTAGACAAGACCGTGGAGGTATCTGTCTCTGTGAACAGTCAATTTTGACCTGGCTGACTTTTGAGGCAAGTTGGATAGTCTGGATTTCTACCTCCTATACCCCAAGAAATTTTGGAGTTCATTACATTAAATGTATGGATTATGAGAATAAAATTGATCTTCTCTAAGATATATGTAGGCTTTTAAAAGATAAAAAAAAAATGTGTCAAGCTTTCAGAGTATAGAGAGGGTCATTAATATGATAATAGCTGCTTTCAAGTCATCTGGCACTAGATTTTATCTCTATAGCTACACTGAACAAAACTGTCTTAAGTGCAAGCATAATCTTGCACATTTCCATCCCTGTTATTTGTATCATTTATACGTTGCCCAATGAGATTATCATAGATTTTATGGTCCAGGCTGCAACAACGCTGACACCATTTTTTCTGACACCAGAATAAAAGATGTCAGTCTTTCTTGAGGCTTTCTCTTGGGGAAGGCTTTCAGGTTTCTTTTCTGTTCATAAAGAGGAAATATTTACAGAATAAATTAATGTCTCACCTGGAATCTCATTAAGAGCCTCCACCATTAGTGACTAAGGGTCAATAAGAGAAGAGAATTACCTGTCACTATATCCAACCAGCATTGGGTCAGCATCAAACTTGCCATTGACAGTATTTTCTGATTCTCCCAATCAATAATGCCCTCAAATTACCTCCCCCTGCATATTCACTTTGAGTATATTTTGTTTTTATTCATATATATATATATATATATATATATATATATATATGTTGTTTTTTATTGCCACCACCAGGGAATATAAATTCCTTGAGGTATTATAGCACAGTACTTTGAATATATTTAATAAGTGAATTAATATATGACCTTAAGTAGCAACTTATTTGGTCCTTTTTTTTTTCTTGTTTAAGAAATGAAAGAATTGGAAAAAAGCTTCGGAGGGCCTTCCAAACCTAAATTTATGATCCTTACTGCTTTGGAATATTTCACCAATCCAGCAGGATTACAATAAATTAAATTAGATAGCCTATAAATTTCTGTTGGTCAAATCATGAGGCACAATTATTATCAATATTGTTCATTTCCCTCATTTCTGTTTTCCTGTCCTTTTTATTTTATCACAGCATATGTGGATTAGCAATGAAATGATTAATAAATATAAATGGTATCTACTTTCAGTCCTGTATACAACACATTCTTTTTGTTTAATAAATATTCTGCATGCATCCATTTATTCATTCCTCACTAACCATAATGTTAATAGTAGTATTACACATTAAGGCAATGTATTAAAATATACTTGATGTGTAAATCAGTGTGATTTAGGGCCTAAGTTTTAATTCAGAGAAACATTATCATGCAACAGCTATTTGTTTTTAAATAAATGTAGTATGTCACAGGATAAATATCTTTTTAATTATTAATTCCTCTCTCTTGTTTCCTTTCTTCTCTTATGGAGCAAATTTATTTTTTTATATAAAGCTTTTTATTTACAAAACATATGAGTGATTTTTCTTTTTCTTTTTTTTTGAATGGTCACATATAGAATATTTTATTGAACTTATCTTGTCAACATTACATATTCATAGTATTCACCATGTGGGTAGGGATTGCTTCCTTTGGTTATTTCTTTTTTTTGTTTGTTTGTTTTTTTTGTTTTGTGATTTTTCAACATTGACCTTTGCAAAAACTTTTTTTTT
>JAJPUD010009659.1:49136-72002 GCA_023553655.1 Myrmecobius fasciatus
AGAACAATAATATTCCATAACATTCATATACCATAATTTATTCAGCCATTCTCCAATTGATGGGCATCCTTTCAATTTCCAGTTTCTTGCCACTACAAAAAGGGCTGCCACAAACATTTTTGCACATGTGGGTCCCTTTCCCTCCTTTAAAATCTCTTTGGTATATAGGCCCAATAGAAACACTGCTGGGTCAAAGGGTATGTACAGTTTGATAACTTTTTGAGCATAGCTCCAAATTGCTCTCCAGAATGGTTGGATCCGTTCACAGTTCCACCAACAATGTATCAGTGTCCCAGTTTTCTTATGGAGCAAATTTAAAAACAAAATGAAAAATCCCTAAACAAATTCAAGCTCTTCAATTTGTAACTATGCTCAAAAACTTATCAAGCTGTGCATACCCTTTGATCCAGCGGTATTTCTACTGGACTTATTATCCCAAAGAGATCTTAAAGGAGAGAAAGGGACCCACATGTGCAGAAAATGTTTGTGGCAGCCCTTTTTGTAGTGGCAAGAAACTGGAAACTGAATGGATGCCCATTAATTGGAGAATGACTGAACAAGCTATGGTATATGAATGTTATGGAATATTATTGTTCTAAAAGAAATGATCGGTGGGATGATTTCAGAGAGGCCTGGAGAGACTTACATGAACTGATGCTAAGTGAAATTAGCAGAACTATGAGATCATTATACATGGCAACAAGATTATATAATGATCAATTCTGATGGGCATGGCTCCCTTCATGATATGATTCAAACCAGTTCCAATTGTTCAGTGATGAAGAGAGCCATCTACACCCAGAGAGAGGACAATGGGAACTGAATGTGGTTCACAACATAGTATTCTCATACTTTTTGTTGTTATTTGCTTGCATTTTGTTTTGCTTCTCTTTTTTTCCTTGTATGGCATGATGATTTTATAAATATGTATGAATATACATATGTACATATTGGATTTAATATATATTTCTACCATGTTTAACATATATTGGACTACTTGCCATTTAGGGGAGGGTGTGGGGGAAGGAGGTGGAAATTAGAACACAGGGTTTTGCAAGGGCTAATGTTGAAGAATTGTTCATGCATGTTTTGAAAAATAAAAAGCTTTAATAAAAAACAAATCAAGCTCTCATTATTAACTACCTGAGAAAGCAAAATGCATTCTCACATTGACCATTCCCAAAGCAGGCATATCTTTCTCTGCATTTTAATCCTATCACCTCTCTGTCTCAAGGTTAATAGATTAATTTCAGAATCTCAATCTGAATTGATCAGAATTCTGAAGTTTTATACAATTCTTTTCAGTAGTTTTTCAATCATGTCTGACTCTTTGTAACCCCATTTGGGGTTTTCTTAGCAAATATACAGGACTGGTTTGTCATTTCCTTCTCTAGATCAATAAAAACCTGAGAAAAAGAGGGTTAAGTGACTTGTCCAGAGTCGCACAACTGATATCTGAGGTCCCATTTGACCTTAGGAAGAAGAGTTTTCTTAACTCTAGAGTCCTGGTGCTCTATCCAGTGTTCTATCTAGCTATTCCTATAATGTTGTTGCCATTGTACAAATTGTTGTAGTTCCGCCCACTTCATTCTGCATATATCATATGTATATATTATAAAGGCCTTTTGTTTCTTCTAAAACTACCTATTTTGTTATTTCTTATGGAACAGTAATATTGTACTACATTCATAACCACAATTTCTTTAGCTATTCTTAATAGAGAGTAGTTTCTACTTTTGAAGCTATTCCAAATGTGCTGCTATAAATATTTTAGTACATATAAGAACTTTTTTTCTCTTTCTTTGATTTCCTTGGAGTATTGCCCTAAAAGTTATATACAGTAGGTCAAAAGTTTACCTTCCCATTTAACAGGAAAATATATTGTTAATGTCATTCATTCTATAATCTATTCATTTAATAAAACTTTTTTGAGCTTCCATTTAATAATAAGATGTAAAATTATGCACTAAGAAAAATCCAGAGCTGAATTAAACATGGCTGCTACTTACCAAGAACTAATGAACTTCCCCAAAACCTTAAGTCTTTCCATACAAAAACTCATAAAATTAGGAAATGTTTGTTCAGTGTTAGTGATGGGTTATTAAATATTTAACAACTGGCTCTCTGGGGAAGAAATGTACAGAAATACACTTTTTTTTTTTAATTTAATCTCTATTGTTATCATTTTCCCATTACTTTCTGATACCTAGACAATCAACAATACAACAAATTAGGTACTAATTTGTAATGCTTTCTGGTTTCAAAAGTGTAAATGCTCACACTAACATTTCAAAAATCTGTCCTTAAAAGCCAGTTTAAACTAGCATCAGCACTTTGTTAGTGTAAATGTTTCTTCCACATTTCTTCCTTTACCTAGGACCCATTGCAAGAAGAAAAACCTGACTTTTCCAGAATTACTGAAAAATGATGTATAAGTTAATGGCTCACATCTTTATTTTGTTATAAAACTGTTCTCCATCTTTCCTAGTCTCCTTACTTGCCAATTGTTCCTCTGTATTAGCCCTTTCTCTTCCTCCCTCCTAGATAATGAGATACTGATCTAGGAAAAGGCCTCCTCTATCTTTTCCCTTATCCAACCTATGTCTCATATAATGGCAGGGAACATTTTCCTCAAATTTAATTTTGATAATACCTCTTCCCTTTTCTGGACTTCCCAGTACGTTCTCATTTCTTCTAAAATCAAATAATGATCTCCTGTTCTGCTAGGACAGAGATGTTTTCTCAGAAAAAGCATAATGTCCATCCTATCCATGCAGAAAGAGATCAGGGCCTTTCCTTGGGAAAAGGAAACACTGCAAGATTATGTGTCTGCATTATCTCTGAATGAATATATAGTCTTGAAACAAATAATGTCTCATGTTTATATAGTGCACTAAGGTTTGCAGAGTGCTTTAATCAGTCCCATTTGATCCTTACAAAAACCTTTGGAGATAGGGCTGATAAACTTCATTTTACAGATGAGAAAACTCAAACTCTAAGGATACATATCTACTGTGTATTATATTTGTTCTCAGTTTGCTCTTCTATAATCATAAATTAGATGTGGAATGGACCTCAGGGCTCTAGTCCAACCCTCTCATTTGACAAATGAGGAAACTGAGACTCAGAGGTGAAATAAGATTGATATAAACATTGGCAGTAAATAAGGAATAAAGCTCTTTCCTCAAACCACTTCCTCTGAAACCAAACCCATTTCTCTCTCTCCCTCTTTCTTGTTATTTTTGATAGATGTCACATTCATACTAAGTTAAGAGTTTCCATGAGTGTTTATGAATTTTATCATCTCCCATTATATCTCTCTTAAAAAAAAAAAAAGATAGAATAGCTTTAGAAGGAATGCAGCTCTAGCAAGCTGTGTTGCCTTATATCTTCCTAGGCCCTTCATTTCTCCTGTCTCTCATCAATTAATCAATAGTTATTTATTAAGTGTCTACAATGTGCTAAAGTTAATGCTAAAGTTAAAAAAGATAAGAATAAAACAATCTCTAACCTCAAAGAGATTAGATTACATTGTGAAAGACAACATATAAATGGATATACAAAATTTATAAAAAATAAATGGGGAAGGAAGGGGGGTAGGTGGAGGGGTCAAGAAAGCCTTCCTTTAAGCAGAGTTTTGAAAGACACAAAAGATTTTATGACAAAAAGAGGATGGAACAGCATTTCAGGTGTGAGGACAACCAGAGAGACAGGAAACAACATATCATATAAGGAAGATCAGCAAACAGGTGAGTTTGACTAGATTGTAAAGGGTGAGGAAGGGAATATGTGTAATAGGATTTGAAAGATTGGTTGGAATGAGATGATTCAGGCCAGTTCTGAAGACCTTAAAATGAAAAGATCAATTTACACCCAGAGAGAGGACTGTGGGAACTGGGGGTGGATCACAATAGCATTTTCATTCTTTTTGTTGTGGTTTGCTTGCATTTTATTTTATTTCTCATTTGTTTTGCCTCTTTGATCTGATTTTTTTTTTGTGTGCAGCAAGATAATTGTATAAATATGTATGCATATATTGGATTTAACATGAATTTTTAACATGTTTAACATATATTTGATTACTTGCCATCTAGGGGAGGGGTAGGGGAAAGAGGAGAAAATTTGGAACACAAGGTTTTGCAGAGGTCAATGTTGAAAAATTATCCATGCATATGTTTTGAAAATAAAAAGCCTTAATAAAAAAACTAAAAATAAAAAAAAATAAGATAGATTGGGACCCTGTTGTTAAATAAATAAAGACACAAAGGAAATAGACAAATACACTCACAATTTCCTCTTCCACACACCTTTCATCACCTACCGCTTCTCTTTCTGTTATTGTATTTCCTCAACTGTAAAATGGGAATCATAAAAGCACTTACTTTCTGAGGTTGTTATGAAGGGTTGTTGTGTGTAAACTAAATTAGTTTATTATTAAGGGATTGATCCCTATTTCTTTTGGAGTTTTAGCAATTGAAGCAGAGTATTTTTAAATGGATACTTTTTGTTTTTATGAGGGAAGGAAGGAGAAAACAAATGAGCCTGGCACATAGTAGGCACTTAATCAATGTTCATTTCCTCCCTTTCTAACAACACCCATGCCCTCTTCCACGGTCCTAACATTCACTGAATTCTATTTGAAATTTAGTCTAAATCCAGATGCCCTCATATACCACTCGGAACAATGGCTCTCCCCAGCAATTTCCCTACTAGAAAGAATCAGGGAGGAGCGTTTTCCCTCAAGCAGCAACTTAAGTTGAGGGTCTTTCCCTTTCAGCCCCTCAGAGTCCTGATCTCTTGCCCTTTCTTAAGAAGAAGAAGGCCATTCATATCTGAGATCCTGTTGTTATATTCCCAGGCTTACCTCAGACTATGAAATTCAGTTGCATGTCTGTGCCCATATTATAATAAGGTGAAAGAAAATGAGGGATTTCCTGCTGTGAGCTTGACCTCACCCACTATTTATCTAGTTAATTGATTACTGGTACTAAATCTGTAAATTACCATTCCTTATCCCTCACTACTATCTAATTGTTTAATGACACCCTTTCATATTCTGTTTTCCTAGTAAGTTCTCAGGGCCCTATTTGAATTCAGATCTTCCTGATTCTAGATTCAGTGCTCTATTCACTATACTATCTACCTGAATACTTAAAAATTGTACTAATTCTGCACTATTTATTATTTTGTTTATTATATTTATATATTTGTAATATATTTTATGTATTTACATTATTATATAATTTATATTTATTATAAGTTTATATATATATTTATTATAATATATTACATTAAATATATTTTATTTCTAGATAGATATTTATAACATATTTATAATGAATATAATCAATTTAGCTATTAGCTATATATAATTAGTGATATAGCTATTAGCAAAATAGCAATTTAGCAATAATTAGAGGTTTAGCAATTAAAAATTTTTAAATGGGCATCTTTTGTTTTTATAAGGGGAAGGGGAAGAAGGAAACAAATATTTATTAAAGGCCTACTGTGTGACAAGTTGGAAAAGAAAATGGCAATCTAATCCAGTATCTTTGCCAAGAAAACCCATGAGCAGTATTAGCATGATATAATCCACTTGATCACCAAGAGTTAGATATAACTAAACAATAATAATGTGCTAAGCACAGTATAAATATTATTTCCAAATAGATGCCTCAGAAGCAAGATGGCAAGGGGTGAGAAGCAAAACTTCAAGATCTCCTCCACCCACTTCTTTAAACAGATGCAGAAAATGCATCAGCTGAAAACTTGATGGAGAGATTCAGAAGGAAAAAATCTCATTCAATTATTTGTCCAGACTGAGTTGACATATGGAGACAAAGAGGAAGGCCTGTAAACAATGAGCATAGGGTCTAGCTAGGAATTTCTGTAGGAAGTGAACATTTGCATCCAGAAAGAAGCTATGTACAAGAACAAGAGTACTACTAAACCTATACCAGGTCACTGCAACGGAGAAAAGTGCAAACTGGAAGCTCTGTTACACACACCCAGTTCCATGTCACAGATTGAGAAAGGATTAAGAAGAGGACCTTTAGATAAGAATTCCAGGGTAAGATGCCATGGACAACATACCAAAAGAGGAGAAAGTTCAAAGACCACAGTAGCAACAAAGATGTGGCTCAATGTTCACAATAGCTCAGACATCAGGTCCAGAGAAGAGTCTCATTTTCAGCACCTAGCCCATAAGGCACAGGGATAATCAGGACAGGAATCTGAAACAAAAGGGAACCCTATAATTCTGCCACTCTGAACCAACTGAGTTTTCCAGTTGACTGATAGGGCTAAGTCCAAAAACAATCTACTGTCCCTCAGAGTAGCCAGGTCAGGAAACTGTAGAACTCAGGAGTAGCAGCAATGCAGACCACTTCGGGAACAATGGAAAATTTCAACCCCATCCTGGTCCTGACATCCTGGAATAACTCAATACATTTTTCCTCTATATGCTCCCCAGAGATCCATCCCTTGAAACAAAGGATAAAAAGAAAGAGAAGAAAGAAACAGCTTTTGAAAGCTAAATACCACACCACCTGAATATGTGACAAGGTATACAATATTACACTCACATAATCTCCCTCCTTTCCAGTGAAGAATATGGCTATGTCTTCTTACCTCATCTTTAGAGCCACACTTAGTCATTATACTTGGACAGTGTACAGTTTCATTTTTTTCTTCTTTCAATATCATTATGGACACAATATATCTTCTTACATAGGTGCTGTTGACTTTGTTGCAGTTGATGAAAATTTTTCCCCTTGAACAGTTTCAAAGGCAATAGAAATTTAAAAGGAATCAAAATGTAACACTGAAATGTTTAGTGTGACACGCCTTACAGAAGGAATGTCTATTAATTAATTAACTTCACTTCTTGTAATTTAATTAATACATATATATATATATTCATAATCAAAGATTTATTAATAAGAGACATTACTCCCATTATTTTTCTCTCTTCACAGTATTAGACAGCCAAAGGCCCCAAAAGACTGAATGAAATCATTGTTCACATAGCAACCAACTATCTTCAACATCACAGGTTGGTGCTACTGTGATGTATTTGAAGTGACTTGGCATATCAGAGATCCCATTTTTCTCTTAGTTCTAATGAATGGAAATAGGAGAAAAATCTGATTTGGATAAATTTGGGTTGTTAGAGTTTTTGTACCTGGCATTTTGCTTGACTTTTAAAGCTATTTTAATAAATGTTGAATATATTTTAATTCCACTAGTTCTTCTTATTTGAATTAAAGTCAGTTATGAAAAGGTCACACATTAGTGATGTTTCTCCAGCAAGAATGCTATGGAAATGAATTAATGTGCATTTTTTGGCCTAATTGGTAGTTTTAAAATTTTTACATATCTATCTTGATTTAGTAATTTAACAGTAAGCTCTATACAACAGGAACCAAAATGCCTCATACCTCAATAACAGGCTTTTTAAAGGCAACTCTACCTGAAATTTTAATGACTTGATGATTCATTTTTCCAGAAAAACAAAGTGATTTTTAAAGCAATGCCATTCACATTTTAAACATTCCATTCATCACATCAAAAATTATTGATCAAGCAGATAGAACACATTTCACTTATGTTTTCATGATTGCGTTTATTCAAGAAAATTTAAAAATATATTTTGAACTTAAAAATTCTTGAGAATACTTTTTTATTTGCTGTTTGACAGAAGAAGAACGAAGAAGAAGGAGAAGAAAGAGGAAAAAGAAGAAGCAGCCTATGACTCTGCTTAATTGATATTATGGATATATAAATATAACAGCCATCAAATGTTTCCTCAGAAAATAAAATCTCATGAATTTGTAGGCAGCCAGGCTATTGGAGTACAGGAATCCATCTTTTACTTTAATTTGTTTATTTCTATAGAAAAGAGAAAAGGTATATATTTTCTATAATCCTGTTACTTAAAACTACTTTTGTACAACACTAATCTCCCATCTCTGCATTTGAACTAACTTTTATCTATATCTAGATATTTATATATATAATAAAAAAATCTGTGATTTGATTGTAAAGGGATCACTTGTGATCAGGTTCATAGACAAAGGTCTTTTATTCATTTCTAGTGGGTTCTTTTCAGTCTTTTATGTAAACAAACAATGAAAAAGAAGAAAATACTTGAGAGATATAACAACATTATGTGATTTGGAAACAATTGGAGGCAACAATGAAATAAATGTAGTTATAGTGGAAAGGGTACTAGACTGAGACAATCTCAAGAACTAACTAGAAGCATGATTTGGGGGAAATCACCTATACTCTCTGTGTTTTGTTCTTCATTGGTAAAAGGAGTAAGTTGGACTTTATTAAGAATTTATAACCTGGGGGCCAAGAACCTTTCTTTTTAATACTTTTATATTTCACCCCAGCTTCTGGGATAAATACTCAATATTTGACAAAAACTGCTGGGAAAATTGGAAACTAGTGTGGAAGAAGTTGGGGCTTGACCCACATCTAACACCACATACCATTTGGATATAAAGAGTGGTAATATAAGTAAATTAGAGGAACATAATATAGTTTATCTCTCAGACCTATGGAGATGGAATAAATTTATGTCCAAAGAAGAACTGGACTATTAATTGAAAAACAGATAGATAACTTTGACTATATTAAGTTAAAAAGTTTTTGTACAAACAAAACCAATGCAGTCAAGATTAGGAGGGAAGCAATAAATTGGGAAATCATCTTTACATTTAAGGGTTCTGATAAAGGTCTCATCTCTAAAACATATAGAGAATTGTCTCATATTTATAAAAATTCAAGCCATTCTCCACTCAATAAATGGTCAAAGGATATGAACAGACAATTTTCAGAGGATGAAATTAAAACTATTTGTAGTCATATGAAAAGTTGCTCCAAATCACTATTGATCAGAGAAATGCAAATCAAGACAACCCTGAGGTACCACTACACGCCTGTCAGATTGGCTAAAATGACAGGAAAAGTTAATGATGAATGTTGGAGGGGATGTGGGAGGGCTGGGACACTGATGCATTGTTGGTGGAGCTGTGAACGGATACAGCCATTCTGGAGAACAATTTGGAGCTATGCTCAAAAAGTTATCAAACTGTGCATACCCTTTGACCCAGTAGCATTTCTATTGGGCTTATATCCCAAAGAAATCATAAAGGAAGGAAAGGGCCCCACATGTGCAAGAATGTTTGTGGCAGCCCTTTTTGTAGTGGCTAGAAACTGGAAACTGAATAAATGCCCTTCAATTGGAGAATGGCTGAATAAATTATGGTGTATGAATATTATGGAATATTATTGTTCTGTAAGAAATGACCAGCAGGAGGATTTCAGAGAGGCCTGGAGAGACTTGCATGAACTGATGGTGAGTGAAATGAGCAGAACCAGGAGATCATCATACACAGCAACAACAGTATTACATGATGATCAATTCTGATGGACATGGCTCTCTTCAACAATGAAATGTTTCAAATCAATTCCAATTGTTCACTGAAGAAAGCCATATACACCCAGAGAGAGGGATATGAAATGTGGACCACAACATAACATTCTCATACTCTTGATTGATGTTTGCTTACATTGTGTTTCCTTTATGTGATATGTCTTTTGTGTAGATACGATTTTTCTTGCACAACAATGATAAGTTTGGAAATATGTATACGTTAAAAAAAAAGAAAAAAAGAAACTGATTATATTTAAACAAAGAGGGAATGCAACCAATGTGGAAGTACTATCTAAATCAAATGTATGTTCTACTGCTTAGTAGAACAAATATCAAAATTGTTACTAAAAAAGAATAAAAAAAAAACACATGGAATGCAAAAAAATACTTATATATTTCATACATTATTTCAATATTAAATTCAGTACAATTTGTTTCCTTTCAAATTTTTATTTTTGATGGATTTTATTTCCTTTCATTTATTTATTTCATTCATTTAAAAACATTGTTCTGAGAAAGGGTTCATAGTTTTCTCTAGATTGCCTTAAGGGAGTCCTTGACACAAAAATGTATGAGACTTTAAAAAGGCAAAGTCTATTTTCTTGGTAATTAGATCTATATTTTGTTAATATTGTAATCCAAATGAAAAAAAAATCTTCTAACATTGCAAATTGGTGCCAATTTTGAAACTTATAGCCTCTCCAAATCTTTCTCTCTCTCCAATTTTCCTCAGTCACCACTGTCAAGATATTTGGAAAAACCCTGTTTCCCAAAATCAAGGCCCAGCAAGCAAGATGTGCCCTGAATTTGGCATAATAATAATCCTTTTGCTCTGGATGATCTTACCCTCTAGCAAAGTACATTTCTTTGACTCATACCTGGTCTTCACAGAGGGATTTATGATTTTCATATTAATAATTGTTTAGATCTGTTGGTGCTCCCCCTATTTTCCTGGGACCTTTAGAGCTAGAAATAGCTGATGTGCTGAAGCCTAAAGCATTGATCAAAATCTCGACGTACTAACAATTCCTGAATTCTGTGCTTGTGTTACCAAATCCAATACTGCACTACTGTTCTTGTCAAGCTAATTCTGATTCTGTACTCTGCTGAATGATTATAAAACTCAATGACTCTTAAGACATAAGACAATCAATTTGGAAACTGTTTCCTGCAGGACCCAAGAATGCCTGCATTGTCCACACATATTCCTTTGTGGGTTTGCATGTATATAGATCCTACTCCTGCCAGAACCCAAAAGCCCTACTTCTCAAGAAGAGGAATGGGACTTCTGCTTGCAAGTGTTTTCCTTACTCTGAATTAAATTGTACTTATTGGTTTCCTGACTCTTCTAGCCTGCTTTGTTTGGTTCTGGCCACTCATAGATTAGAGGTTAGCTCTGATCTGGTTGGCACTACAATCTCTACAATCAACCTAATTTTCAACTTGTCTTCAACTCTTTATGTCCATCAGAATTGATCATCATATAGTCTTGTTGCTGTGTATAATGTTCTCCTGGTTCTGCTTATTTCACTCAGCATCAGTTCATGCAAATCTCTCCAGGCCTCTCTGAAATCATCCTGCTGGTCGTTTCTTACAGAGCAATAATATTCTATAACATTCATATACCATAATTTATTCAGCCACTCTCCAATTGATGGGCATCCATTCAGTTTCCAGTTTCTAGCCACTACAAAAAGGACTGCCACAAACATTTTTGCACATGTGGGTCCCTTTCCCTCCTTTAAAATCTCTTTGGGATATAGGCCCAGTAGAAACACTGCTGGGTCAAATGAACCCTTCCTCTTTTAAACTACAGTAAGTCCAGGAGTTTTTTCCCCAAATATCATTAAATTGTTTTTTTTCTATAAACAGCTGAACCAAGGATTTGTCCAATTCAGAATATACTATTCAAAATGGATAATCAATAATTAAATATATAAGTTCAACTAGATTTTATGATCCCTAACATATGTTGGTAAGGAATAATAATAGTTCATATTATTATAATGCTTTGAGAGTTCAATTTTCTCACAATAATCCTTTAATATAGATAGTATAAGTATTATTATTTCCCATTTTTCAAATGAGGAAAATGAGGTTTAGAAAAATGAAGCATCTTACCTGGGGTTTATACCCTTTTTATTTATATTTTTATCATGAATTTAAATTTATTATGATTACAAACTTAAATCCTAAAAAGAATATTTCCATATATTCAAAAGAATACACAAAGAGTTCTATATGAAACTGAAAATTTTTTCCAAACTTCTTTCTGTTCTCTTCTATGTATTTGAATTAAAAATAATCCAATGGTAGTTTTTTTCTACATTAATGTTGCTTACTCATCCCTCCTTAGTCTTTCCCAATTAATTCCTCCAGATTAACCAAGAAAAAGAAAAAAGAGGAAAGAGAAAGAAGAGGAAAAAAAAAGAAGAGTAAGCACAATCATATTAAAAGAACCTACTCCGTGAATATATAGATTCACATATATATATAATATATATTCACATATATGTAAGTATGCATATATAAAAAACCTCGTATTCATCCCTTCTTTATAAGAATCCCATGCTTGATGATAGATCTTCTGGAAACATGGATAGTCAATATTTTGATCAATGTTCTTAAGGTTTTCATAGCTGTTACTTTTGTTTACAATGTTGTTGCAAATTTTTTTAAAATTCTGATTGAATTTTATTTGATTTACTCATCCTATAAGCATTAATTCCTTCAAGGCATGCATGCATGCCTGGATTTTGGGTGTATCAATCTTCCTCTGGATCCTCTGGATTCTTGTACTGACCTCCACCCTCCTGGGACTTGGACCCCTTGGATCATTGCGATTCAGAGCCCTCAAACTTTAGACCTCTAATTTGATATATCAAGACAGAAAGCTAGGCACCTCACCTGGACTGACTTTGTGTAAGGGCTAATCTCCTAGAATTCAATATCCCTACTTTGAGACTTTTTGAGCATCTTGGGATTTTCTTCTGGTAATCTTCTGTTGTTTTCATCTATTCGTGCAGTGCCTTATAGGGCACATAGTGCCTTACAGGACACCCTTTTCTATTGCCCCTGAGCTAACCTTAAGCAGTGATGGAAGGTTTCACTTATCATATTGTTTATTGGATTTATTGGGTCATTATTCTGTCTGGTGCTTTTTTTTCTCCCTGGATTAGGGATGCAGAAACTTGGTGGCCTGAATTCATTCAAATGGCCATAATAGCAGAAAGTGTTCACAGAGATAATAAATTAAGATCTATAACTTGAATTGAGGCCTTATGAATCTAACATCAGTATTCTTTCCACTATGCTATGAATATTGTAATATTATTAAAGAAAATGATGAATATAATATTGAAATTTTAAGTATTAGAGATTTCTAACTTCCCATTTTTTTTGTTTTTTTTTTTTTTTATAATTACTATTGGGAGCAAGAATGGAAGAAAGACTTTTATTAGTCATTTCCTTTTGTTTATATGTATTAGGCATCTAATAATGATAGTTCTACTTAAAAGTGAATTATAGTGATAAAAATAAATGATTGCTATTTCCAAAACTCAAATGAATTCATTCATATCTGCTTATTTTTCCAGTTTGTTCAGTTCATTGTTGGGTATATTATATATATAAATATTAAGGATTATGTTGCTCAAAATAAAAAAGTTTAAAAATAGAAAATAGACTTAGTATTTCCTCCAAGTCTTTTGATAGTTTAATAAATCAATTTATGTTCATCTATCCTTACTACTAACAATAATCATGATAAATGAGAGTAACAATTTTATATTGAAAGCAGTGATGTTGATGTGAAATAGTAAAGCAAAAATTGTATAATTGCAATCACTCCAGTAAAACATCACTATTATTTTATGACTAATGACCATAACCAGTATTGGCATGATGCCAAACCATTTTCAGCATGTAAGCAAGAACAGAGATAGTACATGGTAGAAACAATACAGACATAGGATCTGAAAAGGCATAAATAAGGAAAATGTATCAGAAGCCCAAGAGTAAGAGGGAATTATAAAGTTTAACTGCTAAATTAATCAGGATTTTTGAAGGGGAAAAGTATGAATGAAGAATGGGTGATGAGCTAAGAAAATAGAGAGAGGTGGTGTGAAGAATTTGTGTTGAGGGTGCATAATTAAATTATGAGGGATAACATACAGGGAGAAATGAAAGGATAAGAGGTCATAGCTAGGTAAAGGAGTGTCAGAATTATGGATGGTGGAAAATTGGTGGGGGAATGAAAAAAATGATATGGCTATTCCTATATGTGGTTGAGATCGAGTGAAGAGATCCTGATTATAGGAATTGATGAGGCTAATCATTGAGACATTAATATGTGCTATATATCAATATAGTACAAATGCAAACATAAAGCAAAAAGAGTTCTTGCCTTCAATTTTATTACTAGAAAGATGTGATTTGTTAAAGAATATCATTCACAATACCTTCATCAATGATTCTCTCTTTGTATGTGTAAATTATTCACATGAAAAGATAAATTTGCAGTGTAAAAAATAGGAATATAAGAAGGAAAGAAGACTCTTTTTTTTAAGTAGCTACTATAAGCTAGGGTTCCAAAGGCAACATAGCCAGTAAGTGTCTAAGGTTGAATTTGAGCTCAAGTTGTAGTTTTCTGAATAATGAAAAGGTAGGACAAAGAATGGTAGTTGAATTAAATAAAAAGTTCAAAGGAAGAATCAGAGTCCGGTGGAATGATATATTTGGAGATCAATGAACCTTTAAGGGAATCTATATCAATCAACCCTTTTTATACATGAAGAAACTGAATCCCAGGAAAGGTAAATAATAATAGCTAATATTTATATAGCACTTACAGTGTGCCAAGTACTTTACAATAATTTTCCTCAATATCCACAATAATCAACATCACAAAAACTCTGGGAGGTAAGTGCTATTTTTATCCCCATTTTACAGATGTGGAAATTGAACCAAACAGAGATGATTAGCCCAAATCCACATAACTAGTAAATGTCTGAGGTCAAATATGAATTCAGGTTTTCCTGAGTGAAGGTCTGAAACTCTGTCCACTGCATTACTTAGCTGTCAATATCTTGTCCAAGGTCACATAGCTATAAAATCTTAGGGCTGATATTCAAATCCAGGTCCTCTGGGGGGACTTATTTTGGGGCATATTTTATTAAGAAAGGAATGTTTGCAAACAAATGAGGAGGCTTCAATGAATATACATAAGAAACAGATGACTTTTCTTTTTGGAGCAAGATTCTGGAAGCAGCAAAAGGGGAAAAAGTCAAGGACAAAAGTAGCGATATTCAATTTAAAATTGAGGTAAATCTAAAATTGAGATAGGAGAGAAATATTTTGAATTGTGAGTAAAGAAGTGGAATCCATCAAGCTTCCAACAAATACACTATCTTCTCCTGATATAGCAGATTATTCCATCTACTAAATAAATGAAAGGAGTAGGTAAGGGTAGGATTTGGGAGTAGCAGAAGGGAGGAGAAAATTTTGAACAGTTGCCATGGGAAACTAGAGAGGGAATTGAGAAGAGAAGAACAAGGCTCTCAAACAACAGTGAGGTAAAATCAGCTTGATTTGTTTCCAGATGTGCTCAGTAGCATGGGATCTGGTGTAGGAACACAAAATATTTGTGATTACTAAGATTAGCAGGTCAGTGGCAGCAAGGGAAAGTCACAGAGGCAAGGATTGGAAAGTGAAACCTTTAACTGGAAGATTATTCGATCAAGGCTAGTTATAGAATCAAGTGAAGCAAGAACTAATTGGATGAATAGGAAGAGGCAGACCCAGAGACCTGGATAAGATTGATTGTGACTGTGGAAAAGGGAGAGGGAGAAGAATAGATAGTCAAGCTTTCTAGCTTTGTACTTGAGGTTCAACATCTGTTTATTATCTGAAAAAAAAACCATTATCTTTTAGAAAGTGATTTCCTCCATGATCAGAATTTCAGGCACTCTATTTTACCATTCCAGGGCAGACTCTGAACTGGACATGACATTATTTCTATTAATATCAGGAGAACTACCTACTGTCAATTATTGTTCAGTTATATTTTCAATTATATCCTACTTTTCATTATCTCCATTTGAGGTTTTCTTGGCAGAAATACTGGAGTAGTTTTTCTTCTCCGGATACTTTGACAGTTAAAATCAATGAAGCAAACAGATTTAAATGACTGACCCAGAGTCATATAGATAATAACTTATCTGAGACTGAATTTGAACTCAGGAAGATGAATCTTACTGGCTTCAGGTTTATCTGTAGCATCATTTATGGCATGAACTTAATACCCAAGAGCCTGATTTAGCCTCTTGAAAAGACTGGATTCCTCTATCTTAAATTATCTCTGTATTTCCCAAATAATGATCATATAGATATTTCAAATGTCTAGAATAACTTAAGTCTTCTTTTTCTATTTTTTATTTGTTTCTTACTTTATAAAGTTTTAGGAGAATGGAATTGGTCCTAGTTCTCCTGTCATTCTTAGGAAATTAGGACAAAAAAGATTGCTTCCTGGTGCCCATTTCACCATGATAGCTGCCTGAATCAAAAAGGAAACATGGTGAAGTTTATTTCTCATCCTAATTTGATAATGTTCAATGAGACAAAGGAGAATATCACTTGTGTTTGTAGCCAAGGTCCCAGCAATATAGCACATTTAATGGTCAGCCTTTATTTCTTTATTTTCTCCCTTGAGATTAAAAATGACAGAAAAAAAGAATCATAGAATGTCAAGAAAGGATGGGATCTTCAAAGTCATATAGTTTAGACTCTTTCTTCATAGTTGAAGAAACTGAGAGCCAGAGAAGTCATTCTCTCAAGATCACATAATTAGTGTGATCCTTAATTGACTTGAGTCTTGCTTTCCCTCTGATCCAAAGCATACCTGGAATGGTGGATGATAAAACTGGAATAAAAAAAAAGGTGACCTGGAGAAAAAGTATCTTCTAGTACAGGAATAGCTTTCTGAGAGCTAAAGAATTTATACTATACTGATTTTGTCTTCCAGGAAAAGTTTCCCTTCTAATTCTGTACTGACAGACTATATAGAGGTCCAAAGAAACATTGAATGATTCACATTAGGATATAAGGATTCAGTCAAGATCAGCAGAAAAACTTTAAAAAAAAACCTCCCAACAATATTGTTCATCTTAAATGGAACACAAAGGTATTCCCACATAGAAACATTAAGTTTAAATATTTTTGCAAAGTCACTTCTCAAAGGTCCTTCCAATGAAATACAATTTAAGACAAAATTTGTTTATGCAGGAAAAGCTTCAAATATGGTCCCATTAACAAATTGTGTCTGCTTGCCAAGATCCTAAGCCAGTAGGCTGACCACTTGGTGATGGATTCTTTATACATGGCAATACTATCCTATGTAACCCCTCTGCATTTGCTGTGACAATAGGAGAAAAAGGGCAAAGCCTGAGGCATGAGAAGATTGGTTCTCAAAATCTTTAAAAGATGATAATACATTAAATCTTTGTGAATCAAAAGTTTCTAGACTACTTTTTACAAATATTAATTAGTCATTGGTATCCATAATATGAAATCTTTAGCCACTAACGATGTAATTGTCACACTAATAAAGAAACTGAATCAAATCACTCCTGTTATACATGAAATCAGAAGACAAAAAGAAGCTGTACCTAAATGGAAGGGTAACCTATAGATTCTTCTCAGAGAGGCAAATTAAATTAGTTTTATGATCCTTCCAAAGGAAATGAGAAATGTTCTCATGGGATACTCAATTTTCTCAGATGGAAATATTCATGATAAACATTTACAAAGAACATTATCATGAAAATAAGTAAAGTTATCCAGCACTTAGCACTGTGCCTGACACATGATAGGTACTTAATAAAAGCTTATTGACTGACTGTTACAGGGAATGTAGAGGAAGATAAATTCTGCAAAAAAGTCATTAAGAAAATCCAAAATAGATCAACATAAACTTCAATATTTGGTGATTGTAACTAAAAATCCATTTAGGTATATACATACTGATACACACACACACACGTATATACACAAAGGGAGAGAGAGGGAGAGGAAGAGAGAGAAAAGTAGAATTTAAAAATAAAGGATGAAAAAAGTTAAAGGCTTGTAAACTACATGGAAACTCCATTTGTCTATATCTAGTCAGTCAGCAAACATTTATTAAGCACCTACTGTATGCTAGGCACTGTGCTAAGCACTGAGGATATAAAAGAAGGTAAAAAACAGGTCTGCTTTCAAGAAATTCATTATATATTAGGTAAAATTACATGCAAATAAATATATATAAATAAGATATAGCCAGATATAACTGGAGAAAATCTCAGAAGGATGGCACTAAAATTAAAGGAAACAATGAAAGGTTTTTGGAAGAAGGTGAGATTTTAGTTGATTTCAAAAAATCTAGGGAAGCCAAGAGGCAAAGATGAGGAGGGAGAAAATTATGGTCGTGGAATATATCCAGTAAAAATGCAACCAGGGAGTAGTATTTTGTGTGAAGAACTGCAAGAAAGTTAGTATCAATGGATCATAGAGTATGGGGGAAGGAGGAAGGAAGGTACAACAAAATTGGAAAGGTAGGAAGATATCAGGTGACAGGTGATGAATGGTTTTGACTCTAACAAGAGGCTTTTGCATTATATAAATAATAGGGAGCCAATAGTGCTTATTAAATATTGAAGTAGTATGATCAGACAGTGCTTGAGAAAGATTCATTTGACAGCTGAGAAGGGTGGATTAAAGTAGGGAGCTATTTGAGGTAAACAAGTCAGTAGATGTTGCAATAGTCCAAGCATAAAATAATGAGGATTGTTTCTAGGGTGCTAGCAGTTTCAGAATAAAGAAAGAAGCATTTGCAAGAGATGCTATATAATTTTCATTGGAAATATGTGTAAATAGATTGGCTTTAGGATGTGAAAAAAGAGTGAAGGATCAGGATGATAAACAGTTGGGATTCTGAATCATGGGGAGGATGACAATGACTGAAAATAATCTGAAAATTAGGAAGCTAGAGGACTTAATGGAAAAGAAAATTAGTTTCATTTCACACATTGAGTTTTTTATGTCAATGGAATATACATTTGAAGATATTCAATAAGCAATTGAAACTGCAAGACAAGATTAGCAGATAGTTTAGAGCTAAATAAATAGATCTGTGAATTCTCAGCATTATTGGTGATCATTTTTTTTCAGACATGTCTGACTCTTTATAACCTTATTTGTGGCTTTCTTGGCAAAGATTCTGAAGTGATTTGAATTTTTTTTCTCCAGTTCATTTTAAAGATGAGAAAACTGAGACAAAAAGGGTTAGGTGACTTGCCCAGGGTCACATAGCTAGTAAGTGTCTGAGGAAGGATTTGAACTCAATTCTTCTTGACTCTAGGACAGACACTCTATCCAATGCATCGCTTAGCATAGAGATCATTGAATCTATTAAATTCCTTGGCAAAGAGAAGGGCTATCTCTTCACATGAGATATAATTGAATGGAAGGTACGCAAGTAAAGTAAGATGAGGAGGAAAGAAGAGCTTTGATGAAGTTCCCCCCCCCCACTGGAATATGACCCATGTTTCCCAGTTTGTTGGAAGTGGAGGGGAGGGGAGGAACTTGGCAGAGAGAGCCAAGAAAAAATTTGAGGGGAGTCAAAAAAATCTTGAAAAATTGTTATGATGATGAGGATTTGAGAGATAGAAAATAATTATCTTGCTGCAATTAGAGACTCGTTTAGATTATATAACATGTTTGTAGAGAGCCCATTCAGCAGAATTTCATCATTTTCTCCAGCTTCATTAATTAGCACAGGAACAGGAGTGAAGGCAGAGAATAGGTGAAATTAATCCAAGACTGGGGTTTGGCAGTGCAAGGTCTGCAACAGAATAAGGGGGTGCAAGAAAAGAAAAGAGGACTAAAGTTGATATGGTTTACCAAGAGATTGAATAAAAGCAGATATAGCTGGTTCAGGCATAATAGTCTAGGAACAAATTTAGAAGTCAAAAGATTAAAGGTCAGAGAGAGGATAAGGAAAAAGTATTGGAGTTACAAGGCAAAGTTAGAGTGGAATGACAATAGTTTTTCCAGAGAACAAAATTTTACAGTACATAAAATTGAAAGAAGGTCATTTATTAGTGATGGTAAAATCAAGATAAGATCATAACTTAGTATGCAAATATGGTGTGAACATATCAAATACCTCATGGAAAATTAGTGAATTGAGGATCTGGAACACTAGCATGTTTGAAGGTATATCAATATGTACACTGAAGTTCCCTAGTATGAAAAGAGTTGAGGAGAAAAGAAAAACTATAAGCTACCTACTGCTTCACTTAAAGAGAAGGGGATTATCTCACAAATTGTCAGTCAGTAGCTAAAAGAATCTCAGACTATGGGAATATAAACAGTGGATCTTGGAAGTAGAGAGGTACATTGCCTGTAAGTGGCAATTATTATTCCAAACTCTACCCTTCCTTTTTTTTTTTTTTTTTTTTTTTTTTTTGCTTAGGCAATTGGGGTTAAGTGACTTGCCCAGGGTCGCATAGCTAGGAAGTGTCTGAGACCATATTTGAACTCAGGTCCTCCTGACTTCAGGGCTGGTGCTCTAACCACTGCACCACCTCGCTGCCCCAAAACCCTGCCCTTCCTATCTTGATCAGTCAATCAGGGAAGTATAATAATCAAAGTATAAACAATACTGAAAAGGATAGCCAAGAAAATTATATCATCAGAATAGCATCAGATTTCAGTGACTATAAGAACATGGAAGGAGGGGGAAAGGAAAATAATTAATGTGAAAGTAAATAAAGTATGTTACCTATGAAGCCAACATTTCAAAAAAGTATAGTGGAAAGAGTAGCTAGATTTTCAGTTGGTTATTGGAAAGGGGTGTTAAGTTTAGGAGAATGTAAATAAAGGATCAAGATAATGGGCATCCAGGGATTCAGGATCAATGAAAGATTATGACCAAAAAAAGAGAAGTTTGTTAATCATTGAGAAATGAATCTAGATTGTGATATCCTTGAGAAATAGGCTATCTTTTGCCTTTCTTTGTATCCTTAATCCCTAGTTAAATTATTTGATTCAATTTTACTATATTATAACGATCTCCCTGAATTTCATATATTCCAAGGTTCTTCCCTACTGTGATATAATAATTGCATCCCATTTAAAAATATGTGACCTGTTACATAAAGATTTTAAATGGCCCCTGGAGATCTCTACATTCAAAACTGATTAGATCCTGAGTTGTTTGTCCCAATCAATATTTACCAAATTACCTTGCATAATTAACACCATTGGTCCCTCAGGATGGATTTAAAATATAGTTTTTCCCAGATTTCTGAAACACAATATTTTATGCCCTCAAAAATATAGACCTGTTAATCTCCTGCACACCTCTTCAAAATTTTCTGACAAATTTCTTCTCAACAATCCACAGAACTAGATTAATTAACCAAATAATTTGTATAAGAAATAAGCAGGTTTTAAACCAATTACTTGCATTGCATTTATACATTTTTCAGTACACTCTGATACTGTACACAAAAATTCTGTAAATATAACTCCATTTAATAATGACATTAAACAGATACATCATATCATAGATTGGATATTATTAGATGCTATTTTTGTATTCCTCCATTGCACATATGTATTGTTTTGTACCATATATAGCCATATAAAAATGGCTGGTGTAATGGTACAGAGAATTTATGAGTCAAGAAAACCAGTGTTTGAATTGTGTCTCAGTTAACTGTGTATGTATATATGTGAATATTTTTATTCATTATAGAATGAGCTCCTTGAGAGAAATATCATTTCATTTTGGTCTTTTTATCTCCAATACTCTAGAGTATATTAGGGCCTTAATATACCTTCTTGAATTGAATTGAATGGCTGTATTATTCTGGGCAAATCAGTTAATCTTAATTTCTACTTTCTTATGGTGATTAATCATTGAAATCATGAGTTTGTTGGGAAGATCAAAAGAGATAAGATACCTAATGGACCTCAACACTATGATGCTAATAATATATGATACATGGGTATTTATCATACATTTCTATTATACTTAATGAAGAAATAGGGCACATACTCTATTTGAGCTTCATTTACCAGTCCAGTTCTCTATATATTGAAGGTTCTTATTATTTGCTTTATTGAATTATTATTTTCTTTTGAGCTGTATAGATACTATTTCTTTAAATCTTTTGCTATAACACCATGACAGGAATCAGAGTTGGCAATATTTTGTCTTTTAGCTGATGAAATGGTCATTTAAAATAATATAAAAATCATTGTTATAGGCCCAGATTTCTGACTGTCCTTTCCTCTATAACCTTCCATTCTAACAACTTCCTTACATAGATGCCATAATTTTCCCATTCTATTGATAAGGAAACTGAGGCTCAGAGATGTTAAGTGATTTATCTGAATCACAGAGTGGGTGAGTTTTGGACAGAATGGTCAGGAAGCAGAAGGCATGATTTGGAAATGGACTGAAAGGACAAAACAATAAAAAAATAATGTAATATTAATCATCCATTTGAGGATTGGAATAGATATCATATTGATTCATTTCTCTGTCTTCCATTAGTTAAAGTCTCATTTATATTTTGTGAGTGAGGCAAATTAGGTCCAGTAACTTTAGATAACTAGTAACTTATGTAGGTAGGCCCAAAATTGAACTTTGCTACCACTCCCACATATACTCTCTAAATCACTGCGTTTCATACTGTTCCTTTACACAAAGCACTCTGGTTGACCCTTATGCATGGAATGCTCTCCCTCTTTACCTCTGCCAAGTTCCCCTACTTTCCTTTAAGATTCTGCCCAAACCCCACCTTTTCCAAAAGGCCTTTCCCAGTACTCCCGCTACTAGTGCTTCCCCTCTTATAATACTCCCAATTATTACTGCATATATCTTGTATGTATGTAGTTACTTGCATCTTTTGTTCTCCACTGGAAAAGGAACTCCTTCAGGGTAGAGGCTATCTCTCTATATAGGACTATGCCTAGAATATAGTAAACACTCAATAAATTTTTACTAACTGATTATACTGTTGTTGGCTTCCCTCCCTAAGGGTCAGGTTAGTTATTAAAAGGACATGTTATATTGTTCATTGAGAACATTATACCTATATTTTTAAATGACAAATATCAGCATCTGATCTTCCTTCTCTGAATAAGGTTCATTAAAAATTAATTGATATCATTGCAAATTCACTTTCTCCCTCCCTCCCTCTCTCTCCTTTTCTTCCTTCTTCTTCCTCCCTTCTTCCTCCTCTTTCTTCTTCCTCCCTCTTCCGTCTTCTTCCTTCTTACTCCTTCCTTCTTTTCTTCCTGCTCCTTCTTCCTTCTTCCTACTTCCTTCTTCTTCTTCTTCTTCTTCTTCTTCTTCTTCTTCTTCTTCTTCT
>JAJPUD010009660.1:0-16224 GCA_023553655.1 Myrmecobius fasciatus
CCCCTCAAAAGGCAGACCCTCCAAACCACCTGCCCACAATCAGGACAAATTGTTCCAAGAGGCTCGCAGAAGACTCCCAGGTGTGTGAAAAGCACAACGCTCCCACTCCTGTTCTGACTCCTGTTCCAGCTCCCTGCTCCAGCTCCCTGCCCCGGTCTCCCTGTGCTGCAGTCTGGGTTCAGTAGGCCACCCCCTGCCCCATTAAAACAGACCTGTTTTGAGGTTCTTCCAGAGTATCTTCTTCTAGAATCGTGTTGTTCTCCGGATATTGTGGATTTTTTTGCTTCAGAATCAGTCTAGAGGCTTCATATTTTGTTGGTTTGAGGGGAGGTTAGAGGAGGTTACAGAGAATCCTGTCTGATCTCCACCACCATGGCTCCACCCCATAGAAGTAATATGATAGTATACCTTCTTTCCCTGTTTTTTCAAATAGCTTATATAGTATTGGGATTAATTGTTCTTTGAATATTTGGTAAAATTCACATGTATATCCATCTGGCCTTGGAGATTTTTTTCTTAGGGAGTTGATTAATACCTTGTTCTATTTCTTTTTACAAAATGGGGCTGTTTAAATAATTTATTTCCTCTTCTGTTACCCCAGGCAATCTATATTTTTGTAGATATTTCTCCATTTCATTTACATTATCAAATTTATTGGCATAAAGGTGGGCAAAGAAACTCCTAATTATTACTCTGATTTCCTCTTCATTGGAGGAAAGTTCTCCCTTATCATTTTTGAGACTAACAATTTGATTTTCCTCTTTCTTTTTTCTAATCAAATTAACTAAAGATTTATCTATTTTGTGGTTTTTTTCATAAAACCAACTCTTAGTTTTATTTATTAATTCAATAGTTTTCTTATTTTCAGTTTTATTGATTTCCCCTTTAATTTTCAGAATTTCCAATTTGGTATTTAATTGAGGGTTTTTAATTTGTTTTTTTTCTACCTTTTTTAATTGTAACCCCAGTTCATTGATCTTCTCTTTCTCTGTTTTATGCAAGTAAGCATCTAGATATATAAAATTACCCCTTATAACCACTTTAGCCATGTCCCACAAATTTTGGTATGTTATCTCATTATTGTCATTCTCCTGGATTAAATTTTCGATTGTGTCTATAATTTGCTCTTTCACCCATTCATTCTTCAGGATTAGACTATTAATTTCCAATTAACTTGTGGTCTATTTTTTTCCTGGCCTTATATTACATGTGAGTTTTATTGCATCATGATCTGAGAAGGATGCATTTACTATTTCTGCTTTTCTGCATTTGTTTTTGAGGTTTTTATGCCCTAACACATGATCAATTTTCATATAAGTTGCATGAACCCCTGAGAAAAAAGTATACTCCCTTCTATCACCATTAAATTTCCTCCAGAGATCTATCTTAACTAACTTTTCTAGCCTTTTGTTTACCTCCCTAACTTCTTTCTTATTGATTTTGTGATTTGATTTATCTAATTCTGAGAGAGCAAGGTTGAGATCCCCCACTAGTATTGTATTACTGTCTATTTCTCCTTGCATCTCTGTTAGTTTCTCCTCTAGGAATTTGGATGCTATACCACTTGGTGCATATATGTTTAGTATTATACCGCTTCATTGTCTATGGTACCCTTTAGTAAAATATAATTTCCTTCCTTATCTCTTTCAATTAGATTTATTTTTGTTTTTACTTGATCCGACATAAGGATTGCTACCCCTGCCTTTCTTTGTTCACCTGAAGCATAGAAGATTCTGCTCCAGCCCTTTACCTTCACACTGTATGTATCTCTATGTTTTAGATGTGTTTCTTGTAAACAACATATTGTAGGATTCTGGCTTTTAATCCAGTCTGCTACCCACTTCCGTTTTATGGGAGAGTTCATCCCATTCACATTCACAGTTAAAATAACTATATCTGTATTCCCTGCCATCTTATTTACCCAGAGTTATGATTTTCTCTTCCCTTTCCCCTCTCTCCATTCTCCTCTCTCCAGTACTTTATTTTTGATGACCACCTCCCTCCAACAGTCCTCCCCCCTTTAAAACTCCTCCCACCCCTTTACACCTTTTCCCTAATCCCTTAGTCTATCCCTTTCCTTTCCTCCTTTCCCTCCCACCTTCCCACAAGGAGGGTCAGACCTTTCTTTGAAGCTAAATGTGTCTGATATACTCTCTTAGAGTCCAATGTAATGAGAGTAAGGTTTACACAATATTCATCGCCCTCCCTTCTTTCCCTCAATTATATTAGATCTTCTAGGTCTCTTTATGAGATTTTGGCTTATTTTACCTTTATTTTTACTTTATTTTGCCTCCTTTCCTCCCTCTTTTTTTTTCAGTATGGTATCCCTTCCACCTCTAATTTCTTTTCCATTATTATCAAAGAAAAATCAAATTATACCCCCATTTTTTAAGGATACCTATAGTAGAAATATAGTTCTCAAGAGTTCTTTCCTTTTTACCTTTTTATGCTTCTCTTGAGTTCTGTATTTGGAGGTCAATTTTTTTTTTGTTCAGATCTGGTCTTTGCATTAGAAATAGGTGAAATTCTCCTGTATCATTGAATGACCATCTTCTTCCCTGGAAGATGATGCTCATTCTAGCTGGATAACTTTTTCTTGGCTGTAATCCAAGTTCTTTTGCCTTTTGGAATATCTGATTCCGGGCCCTTTGATCCTTTAATGTGGAAGCTGACAGAGCTTGTATAATTCTAATTACAGTTCCTCAGTATTTTAACTGTTTCTTTCTAGATGCTTGTAATATCCTTTCCTTTGTGTGATAGTCCTGAAATTTGGCCACGATATTCCTTGGCGTTTTAATTTTGGAGTCTCTTTCAGGAGGTGATCGGTGAATTCTTTCCATGCCAATTTTGCCTTCTCATTCTAAAACATCAGGGCAATTCTCTTTCATGATTTCCTGGAAGATAGCATCCAGGTTCGTTTTTTCATTGTGGCTTTCAAGGAGTCTGATAATCCTTAGATTGTCTCTCCTGGATCTGTTTTCCAAGTCAGTTGTTTTTCCTAGGAGATATTTCATATTTTCTTCTATTTTTTCATTTTTTTTTTGTTTTTGTTTGACTGATTCTTGAAGTCTTATTGAGTCATTTACTTCTATTTGTTCAATTTTAATTTTTAAAATATTATTTCCTTCAGTTATCTTTTTTAGCTCCTTTTGTAGCTGGCCAGTTGAATTTCTTGATTCAATGCATTTTTTTTCCATTTGCCAGTTTTATTTTTCAGTGAATTGTTGTCTTTTTCCAATTCACCAATTTTGTTTTTCAGTGAATTGTTGTCTTTTTCCAATTCACCATTTTTATTTTCCAGTGAACTGGTGATTTTTTCCAATTCACCAATTTTATTTTTCAGTGAATTGTTTTCTTTTTCCAATTCACCAGTCCTGTTTTCCAGTTTTTGATATCTCTGTTGCCCTGATCTCAATTTATTTACCCATTCTTCTTCAAGCTCTCTTTTGAGATTCTTTATGCAATCTTCCAGGTAAGCCTTCTGAAAGGGAGACCAGCTTAAGTCTGCCTTCGGAGCTTCATCTGGGATTGTTTTCAGAATCTCAGGATCTGGTGACTGCTCTACTTTCTTTCCATAGAAGCTGTCTATGGTGAGAGCTCTCTTCTGCTTCTTACTCATGATTTTGAGCTGAGATATCAGTCACGATCAGGGCATTCTGCTGCAGTTACGATTTGCCCTGGGACAGTTTGCCGAGTTGACTTCCAGTCTGAGGCTGGGCAGCTAGATCCCCACTAGGACCACGTTTTCAGCTGCTCTTAATCCACCCTTTACCAAAGGTAGATCTGCCAAACCACCTGCCCGCAAGAAGAGCAAAGTGGCCCAGGCATCTCTCAGGGGCTTCCTGGGTGCCTAAAATCCACTTCTGTCCGACTTCCGCCCCGGCGTGCTGGTGTCTGATCGCGGCCAGTGGCCGATTCCCCTGAGGCTAACCTTCTCCAGAATTTTTTCCAAGTAGATTGTTGATAGAAGTGTGTTGTTCTCCAAGTGTTTGGTGGAGCCCTCACTCCAAAAACAGTTCAGAGGCTCACTTTGTCTGGGTCTGAGGGAAGGTCTCAGGAGTTCACAGAGAATGCTGTCTGCAGTTCTTCATCTTGGCTCCACCCCCCCCAACTTAATACAATTTTGAGCTACCACATCACACCTCTCTGGTTAATATGAAATGAGAGAATGATAAATGAAGAGGATGCAGGAAAATTGGGACACTAATCCACTCTTGCATTGGAGTTGTGAACTGATTTAACCAATCTGGAAAGCAATTTGGCACTATCCCCAAAGGGGAACCAAATTGGCCATATCCAAAAGTAATTTTAAACAGGGGAAAGGAAAAACAGGTGTAAAAGTATGTGTAGCAGTCCTTTTTTATAGGAGTAGATTATTGCAAATTGAGGAAAGGCTCTTTTGTACTATTCTTTTCAGAGCTAGTTCTTTAGGTCTGCAATTTTGTGGTGCTTTCAAGATGGTGTTGTTCTGGGAGAAATGTGGCCACTGCTTTTCTTGTCTGTTCTCTATTTTTATTCCAGAAATGTGGTGTTGTCTCCAGTAGCTAAAAGTGCTGGTGCTTTTTTTTTTAAATGCATCAAATCTCAAGTTAGTTTTTTTTTTTTTTTGTTAGTGATCACAATATTCCTCTCCATAACTACATATCAGTAGTAGAATTTTCAATGAACACCAGCTCTACCTAGTACCAAAAAAACAGTTTCCTTTAATCTCTTTTTGATCAGTTTTCCAAATCTGTTTTAGTCTTTGGGCTGAAAGCTCCTGAAATTGGTACTATTACTAAAGCCACTATTGCTGCAATTTTCTGTGTAGCCTCCAGACAGGCCTATACTCTAATGTCATAGATTTTTTTCTTGCTGACCTCAGGTTTTCTTTGATTGGAAATAAGTCTTATTGCAACCTCTTTGCTTCTGCCACTCTAAAATTTGACTTGTGAAGTTATTTAAAGTTTTTTGGAGGGAAATGCTGGGAAAATTCAGCTTTGTGGCTGTCCTTAATGAACTATCCTGGCTCCTTCAAAATAGACTTTTGAGGAGGATAAAAAAAGGAGAGAAGATAAACAGAAGAAAAAGAGATGGAGGAAAACCTGAGTTATAACTCGGAATAAGATGAGCTCACCTATAAAATGGAAACCGATCACAGAATGAAGCAGAAGTTAGACTTTAATGACAGGAGGTTTAAAAAAAATATATTTGAACAGAAATACATGCAGCAAATTAAATGTAAAGAATTAAAATAACAGATCTAGAGCAGAATCTGTTATGTTTCAGATGAAATAAAAAAGCAAGGTTAGCAATCAAGATATCAGTCAAACCAAAAACAAAAAAAAAGTCTAATTAAAAGAAATCAGAAAAACCATCTTTAGCTAAAAGTCGCCCTAGATAATGGAGTAATGTCAAAATTTGTATATCAAGTCTCTTTGATAAAGACTTCACTTCTCAAATATATGGGGAACTAAATCAAATCAGTTTCTCTGGTAAAAGTTCTATTTCTAAGATATATAGAAAACAAATTTGAATTTCTAAAAAAAAGAATGGCATTCCATAATTGATGTGTAGACAAAGAACAGAAACATGCTTGTTTCAGAGCAAAAATAACAATCTTTCAGAGAAACCTGGTAAGACTCATATGAACTGATACAAAGTGAAGTAAGTAGAACCAGAAGAACAATTTTCACAAAAATTATATAAAAATTATGTTGAAAGACAACAATGCTAATCAGTGTTGTGGCATATATATTATTAGTGTAGGTATTTGTCTTACTTAACTATACTTGTTTGTTTAAAGATTTTATTAATTATTCTTATTCAGTTAGGAGGGATGGAAAGGGAAATTAATTACAAAAAAAGAAAGAACATAAGTCATATTATTTTAAATGAGTTGTTTTTTAAAGCACTTGTCACACTGGCACAAAATAAGATTTAGACAAAGCGGACTTCTTTATATGCATACACACATGCATTTATATATTTTATATATGAACATATGCATGTATATATGTATTTATATACTTCTATAATTATGTACACATCATTATATCTATGTTTAGAAGATGGAAGCAATGGCATATAACTGGTTCTATGGTAACACACACATATGTGTATATACAAACTATCTCTCAATATCCCCCTAATTTGCTTTCTATTATCCATATCTGTAGGATCACAGAATTGAAGTGGGATTATAATGTATTATGAGTCTGCATTGTTGGACTTATATTGTCAGCCTTAAAACTATAACAGAGGAGTTCGCATTTTATTTCAGAGATAACAGAGAGCCATTGTACTTTATTGATTAGGGAAGTCACATGGTTATATTTGTGCTTAAGGAAAATCATTTTGACAATCATATAGAATTTAGACTGGGATTAGAAAAGATGAGACAAGAAACCAAATAAGTGTATTGAAATAACTTGAGCAAGAGGTGCTGAGGGCTCTCAAGCTATGAGAATAGAAAAAGGGAGACAGATTCATGTGAGATGTGAAGGCAGAAATAACAAGATGTAGCAAGTGAACATTTAAGTTGAGAATTAGTGAAGAATTGATAATGTCAAGGATAGATACGTAGAAAATTGGAATGATAATGATGTCTTTGATAGAAAAAAGGAAGCTTCCTTTATATAATGTAGTATTATCTGAATTCATCCCCTCCCTGCATATTTGGAAGTTTGATTTAAAAAAAAAATTCATGTCAGGGTTGAAATTTTGGAATAATGGTGGTAGTAATATTGCAAAATAAAATTAAGATTCTGTCTCAGTTAATATTTGAAATAATTTTCTTCTTTTTTTTAAGTCAAACTGTATTAAGTGCTCTAACAACTGGAATTGATATCGTGGGAGCAGGGACTGTCAGCAGTCTTAGGTTATACTTTACAAGTGAAACTGAATGAGGAAAAACTAAAATGTTTCATTTACTTGAAGCACTAAGACTGATCCGTAATTTTGGAATGCTTTGTCATTGGAAAAACTATTTTCATTTGAAAGGGAATCTAAAGAGAATAAATCCCATTGATGCCATGATCCTATTACTACATTGCCTAATTGCTATATGATGCTTGATACCATAATAACACCTTGTAGTCTTATAGCACTTTTTCCTTTTCAAAGCAGTTTTCATATATTTTAGGTTCCTGGAATCTCACAATGTGAAGTGGGAAGGACATAGATATTGTGTTTCTTAGGAGCTTGGATTAAAATTATTTTATTTTTCTGAAGGACTTGATAGTGTAACCTTAACGTAAATCCATAGGAACGGCTGCACTGTGCCAGCCTTTGGAGATGGAATATGAAAAACAAAGATAGTCCTCTCCCTCAAAAAGCTTACAATTTAATAGGGAAAGACAACATGTATAAGGAATCTTAGATAAAGAAAGGAAAGGTACCTGAGTTGGACATGGTGGAGAAGATCAAAAAAGTATAGTTGGTTAACAAATGAAGAAATGGTTGACCTGGAAGCCATCCTTAAATGAAGCTTATGGGAGTAGCTCCCATGTCCAATCATGGGGAACTTTACCATATGCAACAGATTCCTGAGGTAAATTCCATAGAGAGACAAAAAGGTGTTATAGGATGCAGATTCAGTATTGTTGAGAATAAGATGTGGATTTAAATCCTGCTTCTAACACACAATGACTGTATGATTCCAAGAGTGTCACTTAACCTCTCATTGCCCCAGATAAGTGTCTAAGATTACAAGTTGCCAAGAATGATGATGATCATCATTGACAAAGGGAATTTTTATTTATTTCCCTATAACAGGGAAATCATAGATCAAGTTAAAAAAATGAAAACTATTCCCATAAAAATTTAAGAATTTGAAAACCCCTTTTATAAAGAAGACAACAAAATGAAATGATTTTTTATCTTTAAATGACCTCATTGAATCTAATCTTTACTCTGTATTGCTGAAGATACCAGAGCCTAATAAGCTAAGTAAGGTGACTTACTCAGGCTTACTTGTTCAAATCCTTGTTAGAATCCCATGTGAATTTGGACAAGCCACTCGGCCTTGCTGGATTTCACTTTCTTCACTTGCAAAATGAAGGGTTGAATTGGAGAACATGCTTTGATGTCAAAAATATATATCAAATACTATATACTAAGTGCTGGGGTTGAAAAGAATGATAAAGACAGTTACTACAATCAAAAATTATAATCTGGGAGAGACCACATGCAAAAAACTATGTACAAACAAGAAATATGAAGTAAAATTGAAGATAATCTCAGTGAAGCTATTACTATTTAAGAGAAATTGGGAACGGCTTTTTGTAAAATGTGTCATTTTTTATGTATGGAGGAGCAAGAGAAGAGGAGACTACAAAGATTGGGAGACATCAAGTTGTGGAAGGTTTTAAAGCTCAAAAAGAAAGTAATACCTTTCATCCTATAATCAGTAGAAAGCCATTAAATTTTGGGTGCTTTTTGTTGTTTATTTTTGTTTTTGCTTTTTGGCGAGGATAAGGATGTTGTTATTGTCAGACCTTCACTTTAAGATAATTTTGAAAGTTGAGAAGAAAGTAGACTAGATTGGGAAAAAGATCTGAGGTTGAACCAGGAAGCTGCTATAGATGAAGTAGATGAACATTTACTTGTTCCAGGGAGATGTCAATGAAAGAATTGAGAAAGAATCAACAGGACTTGAAAACTGACTGTACTTGAGAGGTGAGCTGAGAAACAGGAATTGAGTGAACACTACGTTGTAAGCCTGGGAGATGGAGAGGACAGTGATGGGGAAGTTAGGAAGAGGGAAGCAGCTATGTTTAAAGGGGGCAGGGAATTAAAATCAATTATGACATGACTTCATTCTAAAATACTACCTTCTTTTACTACCTTTATTTTTATAATTACAATGTTAAATGTCATTTGTTCATATCTTTTATTCTTTGTAATTAATTTCTTGATTTTTGAAATCTTTATTCAAACTGAAGCAATGATTTGTATTTGTTGCCCAAATCTGTGCCTTGATCCTAATATCAAAGACATTTTGAACATCAAACATTTTTGTTCTTTACAAAGGCACTGGCTCAAACACATAACCATTATCCTATTTTCTGAAATCTAAGAAACCATGGCTAATTCTTTTTTTTCTCCTTTACTTATTTACATTTAAAAAGGATTTCACTATAACCACAAAAGTTAAACTGAGTTATTAAGGACCATAGGTTTAAGATACTATTTCTCACTATAGGAACTTTTAAAGAGTTCTTAGCTGATTAAGTTTAGCAGCCAAATAAATAGTTCCATTATTTAAAAAAATATCACCCAAATCTTAGCTGTCACTAAAACTGGATTGGTACAAACTGTAATTATCCATTTAGCAGCAGGAATCTGTTAGGACAAGGATAACATATCTAGGGAATATTTAAAGTTAAACACAATGCCTGGAAACAAATATTATTACAAGCTAAAAGTACCTCCATGGGAAATTCAAGCCTGATATTTCACAATAAAAAAATAACAAGAGATGTTTGAATCTTATCTTGAATCTTTTTGCTTTTTGGTTGACCTGTTAAATCAGTGTTTGATAAAAATCTGAAATTATCAGAAACTATCCTACTCTTTAATGTACTGATGTATTATAAATTAAGCATTTGTCTCTCTCTTTTTGCTTCTCTCTCTCTCCCTCTCTGTCTCTCTCTTTATGTCTCTGTCTCTCTTTTAGATTTCATTGGTCCTTACAATGAGAAAATCCCATCTGCCAATGCAGTTAAACTCCTGATTAATAGATCATGCTTATAATATATTGCTTGGGACACTGAAAAGTTAAAATATTTGCTTAGTAGACATCAGAATGATGAACTAAACTCAGGCAAATTGGCTCTTGGGGGCACTTTTCCTAATTTATTCAAAAGAATAGTCATTTAAGTATGCAAACATATTAAGCTATTTACATATAATATATATACATATGTATACATATATACACTTACTATTTAAGTATATATGTAAACATATTTATGTAATTACATATGTATGTATATATATGCATATATATATAATGTGATAATATGTACATGCATACAAACAATAAATAAATGCAAGGTAATATAGGCAATAAAAGCAAGTTGAGAACATGTATTAACACTTTCAAATCTACTGCACAAATATAATAATAATTTTAATTTTACTCTTCAAATCCTCTTTTAGAATCCTTTTTACATCTTACTTTACTAAGAAAATTTAAAAAAAACGTTCAAGAGCATTCTCATCTCCTCTATTCCCCTTCTCACTAACCTTCTAGAAGTTCTACTTGTCTATTACTCCTCTGTGTCTATCTCAATGGAAATGTTATTCTTCTTGCCATAACCAAGTTTTCTATTTGCTTTCTTGATTTTATATCCTTATATCTCCTTTCTAAGCTCATCCCACCAATTATTCCCTCACTTGTTCTCGCTTTCATTTTCAGTTTTTCCTTAATTACTGCTTCCTTTCTTGCTACCAACAAAAACTATCAGATCTTCCCTAGTCCTAAGAATTCTTCACTTGAATCTGCTACTCCCTCAAACTATCATCAAACTTTAACTTTTGTCATTTTGTATAGCTGGAACCTATCAAAATTTAACTCTATTTTATTGCCTATTAAAAAAGTGGTATTTTAATTAATCTTTAAATGATAAGTAATGATTCAATAGCTGACTAAGGAAAGAGGAGATGATATTCCAGGTATATAGAACAATGTGAAAAAAGCACATAGGATATGTTTTCAAGGGATGATCAGAAGACTGATGATAGTTTAGCTAAAGTGTAGAAGGTATGGTGGGTTAATAATAGGAGGTACTATATTTATTGCCTTTGGTAAACTTCATCTGCCTTTGTTGCTTATAAATAAGTGAGGCTTAGAAACAAGTCACATTTTGTTTTCGTCGAAGTTATGACTGAAATTGTTAAACATTCAAAAAGATTCATGATATAGGTGACCAGAATTTTGTAGAGCTTTGGTGAATTTGATAATACTTTTAATAGGAATTCTGGAAGAGTGAGGGGTGTGTGTGTGTGTGTGTGTGTGTGTGTGTGTGTGTGTGTGTGTTTAGATTGATGGAAAAGAGAAAAAAATGTCTACATTCTAGTCTTATAACCATTTCAGAATAACTAAGGTTGGAAGTGATTTCCCTCAATGACAGGGATTCAGTGAAAGAGGAGAGAAAGATTAACTAATTCTGACAGGGCAAATAAAAGATTTTTGTTTCTTTTTTCATTACAATTCTAAGTGCATGTATCATTAAATGCCTGTGAGGTGATGTAGATAATTCTGTGAAGTCCTCTAAAAATGAGGCACAAGAACCTTCTCTTTCCTAACATTGGATTAAGGAGACTCATATTATATCTAAGGAAGATAAATTCAAAATTGAGTCATTCAAATTTCATAAAATTTATATTTGAAAAAAATATACATACACGTACAAAGTTTAAGAAAATGCATATTATGACATGTTTTGGTGGACAATCTATTTAGGTTTTTTTGATCAATATAGGTGTTATTGATGGACAATCATTTGGGCTCAGAACTAAAAAGGAGCATAAAAAGATAAGATAATTGGATTTGCAAGGACCTTAAGTTTAAACTAGTTCAAGCTCCTACTTTTACAGATAAGTAATTTAGACTGAATCATATTTGGAGACTTAGTCAGCTTTTGTAATAGTTATAACTATTTGATTTTACTGAAAGTTATCTCTTCAAAACCAATATTTATTAAGTCATATTCTCTGACTTTGAATCATGTACCATAATTCTCAAAAGAATAATCTCAGGTGAACCAAAGAAAAATATATAGATATAAAATAGTTGTACATGGGTTGGAGCATATTACAGATGATGATCTGAATAAATGGATGACTGAAAAAGGAGGGTAAGAGCAAAGATTACCATGCTGACATCCTGGAGATTGCAAAGATATTCATGAGGAAAGAGGAAAGCCTTCAGCTCTTTGATTGAATTTTTAATAGGCTATTTATAGAAAGAAAAGAACCAGAATTGCCTAGTAAAAGAAGGGGAAAATTGGAATATTTGTTATCAGAGAGTGTACATCCATTCTATTATGAATATGTATTCCTTTAAAGTGAAATTAGTACTCCAAGTACAGTCTGAAGACACATTAGGGTGTGCCTAAGAGCCTTTTAGGGAATCAAAACTTTTACCATAGTAATGCTAAGATGTTTATGGTAAATATGAAATGATGTGACCAACATAAAAGCTCTTTGAGGAATCCTCAATAATTTCTAAGACTATAAAAAGATCCTGAGACCAAAATATTTGAGAATTATTAAAATATGCCATACATATTATTGCCTTCATGGGAATAAGAGAAAAGGAAAGTTGAAGACAACTCAGGAAAAAGAAGGAACTAAAGTAAAATTAAAAATATGTATTCATCTGAAGGTAAGTTTCCAAGCTTTTGGTTAAATTTTTCTATAAATTCCAACCTGCCTTATTAAGCTTTCCAGTAGAAAAGCAATTTCTGTGATAAATATTAAGTCCTTGAAAATAGAGAAGGTTATAGATTAGGAGCAGTCATCCAGCTGAACTCTCTCAATGTTTCCTTCTGAACAAATTTTTTTAAAAATGCCCAAATAAAATCTTGAAGTGACAGAAACAATGAAAGATTTGGGTGAGATGTTTTTTCTACCTGAGAAAAATTAAGAGGTAAGCAGAAGTCTGTGATCCTACAATAGTGGCCAGTCCAGAGCCCATAAACGATAGTGGCAATAGTAGCCACTGAAGCAGCTGCAGTTTAAGAATTTTTAATCCAGAGAGTATAAAGGGGTTAAACAACTAGGCAGAAAGAAATTACAGGGGACCCCTTGATGGCATTTTATATACCTGGGACTTGTTGGCAATTTTATTGTCTGTACACTGTTCTGTGTCACAGTTCCAGGGCAGAGAGGAGTGTAGTGGTTTCACAGGGGAGCAAGAGCCCTGGACATTGGTCCAAAGCAAAGTACTAGTACTTGTGGCTGCAGGGGGCCTGGGGCTCTTCCTGGGTAAAAATTAGAGCACAGACCAGGAGAGCAGAACACCTCTCTCAGAATAACAGCTTTTTTTTTGAAGCACCAAATATTTGCAGATCCCCAGAACTAGCTCTGAAAACAATAACAACAAAAAAAAAGCCTAATATGCCTGCCCATCCCAAGGTGAGCAGACCCAACTTTAAAATAAAGTTCAAGAAGTAGGCTGGAAAAATGAACAAATAACAACCATAGAAGAATTTGACAACTAAAAGAAAAAAAACAACCCCCCCAAAATCAACCCAAAAAACAAACAAACAAACAAAAATCTTCTAATGTGGTAGAGAAGACAAAGAACAATTCTGAACAAGACAACAGTGGGAAACAATTATCAAAACTGCTTTAATTTAAAAAGGCTAATATGATCCAAACTACTAATAATTCCTGGAAAAATTAATGAAAGAGATGAATGGTAAAGGAAAAATTGGGAAACGAGATACAAATGAGGCAAGAAAATTATGTTAAAAGCTAGGTCAGAAGCATTAAAAAACCCTAAAAATAATTCTTTTTTTTATTTAAAGCTTTTTATTTGCACAATATATGTATGGGTAGTTCCCCAGGATTGATCCTTACAAACCTTTTCATTACAACTTTTACCCCCAGTTCCCTTCCCTCCCCTAGATGGCAGGAAGTCCACTACATGTTAATAATGTTGAAACACTTGACAAGTTGTGCAAGAAAAATCCTATCTACAAGAAAAAAAAAAGAAAATCAGAGAAAGGCAACACAATGCAAGCAAACCTCAATAGAGAGCATGAAAATGTTACGTTGTGGTCCATATTTCATATCCCTCTCTCTGGGTGTATATGGTTTTCTTCATTGAACAATTGGAACTGGTTTGAGACAATTCTTTGCTGCAGAGAGCCATGTCCATCAGAATTGATTGTCATGTAATACTGTTGTTGCTGTGTATAATGATCTCCTGGTTCTGCTCGTTTCACACAGCATCAGTAGATTAGTTTGGGTAGTATTGTCATTTTTATTATATTTGCTCTGCCTAACCATGAGCACTTAATGTTTTTCCAATTGATTAGGTCTGACTTTAGCAAAGTTGCAGGATTCAAAATTAATCCACATAAATCATCAGCATTTTTATATATTACCAACAAAATTCAGGAGCAAGAGATACAAAAAGAAATCCCATTCCAAATAATGGATGATAGGATAAAATATTTGGGAATCTATATGCCTAGGAAAAATCAGAAACTATATGAACTAAACTACAAAACACTTTCCACACAAATAAAATCAGACCCAATCAATTGGAAAATCATTAAGTGCTCATGGATAGACAGAGCGAATATAATAAAAATGACAATACTACCCAAACTAATCTACTTATTTAGTGCCATACCAAACAAACTCCCAAGAAATTATCTTACAGATCTAGAAAAAATAGTAGCAAAGTTCATTTGGAAGAACAAAAGGTCAAGGGTTTCAAGGGGATTAATGAAAAAAAAAAGGCAGATGAAGGTGGCCTTGCTGTACCAGACCTAAAACAATATAATAAAGCAGCGGTCATCAAAACCGTTTGGTACTGGCTGAGAAATAGAGCAGTCGATCAGTGGCACAGGATAGGTTATAAGGACAATCTAGGCAATAACCTTAACAATTTAGTGTTTGATAAACCCAAAGACCCCAGCTTCTGGGATAAGTACTCACTATTCGGCAAAAACTGCTGGGATAATTAGAAAGTAGTGTGGAAGAAATTAGGGCTTGACCCATACCTAACACCACATACCAAGATAAGATCTAAATGGGTTCAAGATCTAGACATAAAGAGTGATTTTGTAAGCAAATTAGAGGAATGTAATATAGTTTACCTCTCAGACCTGTGGAGATGGAATAAATTTATGTCCAAAGAAGACCTGGAACTCCTAATTGAACACCAGATGGATAATTTTGATTATATTAAGTTAAAAAGTTTCTGTACAATAAAACTAATGCAGACAAGATTAGGAGGGAAGCATCAAATTGGGAAATCATCTTTACATTTAATGGTTCTGATAAAGGCCTCATTTCTAAAATATATAGAGAATTGTCTCATATATATTAGAATGCAAGCCACTCTTCAATAGATAAGTGGTCAAGGGATATGAAGAGACAATTTTCAGATGATGAAATTAAAACCATCTCTAGTCATATGAAAAGTTGCTCCAAATCACTATTGATCAGAGAAATGCACATTAAGACAACTCTGAGATACCACTACACACCTGTCAGGTTGGCTAAAATGATAGGAAAAGATAACGATGAATGTTGGAGGGGATGTGGGAAAGCTGGGACACTAATACATTGTTGGTGGAACTGTGAACAGATCCAACCATTCTAGAGAGTAATTTGGAGCTATGCTCAAAAAGTTGTCAAACTGTGCATACCCTTTGACCCAGCAATGTTTCTACTGGGCCTATATCCCAAAGAGATCTTAGAGGAGGGAAAGGGCCCCACACATGCAAGAATGTTTGTGGCAGCCCTTTTTGTAGTGGCTAGAAACTGAAGACTGGATGGATGCCCATCAATTGGAGAGTGGCTGAGTAAATTATGGTATATGAATATTATGGAATATTGTTGCTCTGTAGGAAACGACCAGCAGGACGATTTCGGAGAGGCCTGAGTAACTTGTGTTAAAGAAGTAGAGGGGTTAAAATATGTTTTGGAAAGCAAAGGAATTAGAATTATATTGAAGAATAAATCTACTCAGCAAAACTGAGCATAATGCTTCAGGGAAAAATTGATATTTAATTAGAAGACTTTCAAGCATTTCTGATGAAGATACCAGAGTTGAATAAAAAATATGACATACAAACACAAGACCGAAGAGAACTATAGAAAACTAAATATGAAAAAGGGTCTCAATACAGTTAAATTGTTAACATTCCAATATGGGAAGATGATACTCATTGTTATTAAGAATTTTATCATTTTTAGGGCAGTTAAAATGAGTTTACATAGACAGAAGGCATGAATATGAAGCAATTATTTGGAATGATCTTCCAAAAAAATGAAGAGGAAAGAAAGAGGGATATAAGGGAGAAAGAGGAGGCAAAACGGTTAAATTTTTTCCCTATAAAATGGTGTGTAAGAAGACATTTTATAATGGAGATGAAAATGGGGGTGGAGAGTGTGAGCAATGCTTAAATCTCACTGTCATCAGAATTTGATCAAAGAGAGAATTCTCTCTCTCTCTCTCTCTCTCTCTCTCTCTCTCTCTCTCTCTCTCTCTCT